>NW_006494916.1:5206742-5224425 GCF_000471905.2 Amborella trichopoda | reverse complement strand
CAAGGAAACAAAGGTACTTGTTTCTTGATTAGGTTAAAGATATCTTACACCAAAGACAAATCTCTATCCCAGATTTTGAAATAAATACATTTGAAACTCAGTATACCACATTCAATACTACAGAGGGAAAAACAATAAAAGCTATGCATCCTCCTGAACAAAGTCTTAAAATACAAGGGATGTCGGAAATGGCTTCGATAGGTCCAGAAAGTGACATGGATGAAACAAATTCTTCAACCCAAGTAGTAGTATATGAAACATTAGCAACGCCCTATAAATTAAATAACGCTAATCTGTCTTGCATGGAATTACTCCCACATATAATTGAACAAAACAATTATACAAATCTTTATCTTCAAATTATTGGAAAACACACCATTCGAATAGAAAATTTATTACTTCCTCCCACATCATATAGTGAACCTAAGCAAATATTCTTTAAACCTCCTCTTGAATTAAATAGGGAAAAATTTCATATCGGAGATGATAATAAAACACTCATGGATCAATTAATTTCCAAGCTATCCAAATTAGAATTAAAAGAACCCAAAGGAAAAATTGTTATACCCAAAAAAGATAAAGGCAAAGGGAAAATCCCAGAACATGATAATATGACTCTTCAAGAAGAAGAAATAATGTTTCAAGAAGAGGAAAATTCAGAACCTCAAATCAGAAATACAATAACAAATATACAGAAAGCTTTTTCTGAACATTGCATTTCCCCAGATAGTATCAATAGAATCAATTATAGTAAAAATTGGCAACCTATAAATGCTCGACCATACTATAAGAGACCAACTCCAGTTGACATCCAATTAGAAGAAGACCATACAAGTCATACATCTACATATACTGGTAGAACTATTATAGATTGGAATATTGATGGAATTTTCGACCATCGAATATTAGATACAATGAAACATATGACTATGTATGCTTCAACATGTAAAATGACTGGTAGCCATGACCAAGAAATTGTAAAAGCCATAGTTTCAGGATTTACTGGATGGCTAAGGGGATGGTGGGATTCCCATCTCAATAATCAAACAAAACAACAAATATTAACAAATACTCGTAAACGGACAGCAAAAAATGAACATAATCAAGATATTTTATATACGGAAAGTGATGCTGTAAATTCACTCATTTACACAATTGCTCTTCATTTCATAGGAAATACTGCCATACTCGCAGTACGAACTGCTGATCTTTTATCTAATTTACATTGTCCCACATTATCCCATTATAAGTGCTATAAAGATGTTTTTTTTTCTCGTTTACTTATATGAGAAGATAGCCACTTAGATCATTGGAAAGAAAAATTCGTAGCCGGTCTACCATATTTGTTCGCCGAAAAGGTCAAAGAACGTCTGAAAAATAAACATGGTGATACAATTAAATATTCTCAATACACATTAGGCGAATTATCTTCTGAAATATGTGCCGAAGGCCTAGCCTTATGCACAGATATGAAACTCAAGAAACAAATCGATAAACAAAATATAAGTGGTAAAAAAGAATTAGCTGATTTCTGTGAACAATTTAGCTACCATATTGATAAAGACAAACCACATAAATTACATAAAGTCCATAAAAGGAGAAAACATCGAAGTGATCGATCTGAAAAAACACATAAGTCATCTCCAGCCACATAAGAAATCTAAGAAGTTTACTAAACGATTTGCTTCTAAGAAATTACAGCAGAAAGGTAAAAATTACATGTTTGCTATAAATGCAGAAAAGTTGGCCATTATAAAAGTCAATGCAAAATCAAGAAAAAACTAGACTCCATTACATTAGATGAACAAATCAGAAATAAAATATATGATAATATTCAATTATATGATTCATCTACTAGTTCAGAAACAGATACTACTTCGTCAAGTAGTGATAGATCTTTTGTAGGTAATATTCATAATGATGATTTTTACTGGTCAACTACAAGTAGTAGTTCTGACATAGATGACGAAATATGTAAATGCCCTATTACCACTTCTGATACCATAAATGCACAAGATCACCCTAACTTATCTAAACCCTAACTTTCCTTATCTTATCTTAAAAACTGGATGATTAGACTATGGTAAGCTATTACTTGTTGTAATATACTGACATAATATAAGAATGCTATAATGATAAAGATGACAGAAATAACAGATATGTCTATGACTATCCAAGAAGTATGAGTATAATCACGAATTTTGATGCTAAATACTAACTTAAATTGCATATCTAACAAACATAATAACACATATATTGATTGAAGTAGAAGTACAGGTAAAGCACACTTACGGATTATTACAAATACATAGGCTGAAAAATGATTGCCATTCGTGAGGGCAATAAGAAGGTAGATTAGACAAATTACAATCGCACATATATGAACATAAAGTAAAGAGTAGCAGATGTTACCGACTTGAGATGCGGTACTTTTAACAGAGTTTACAGTACTAAGCTACTGTCATAAGGGAGAGAGGAGTAAAGACAGAGAAGAGAAAGAGAAGAGAGCAAGAGAGTAGAAGTCTGAGCTGTGCTTCTTGATCTGTGGGAATTCCTTGTGAAAGTCTGTTCTGCTTCAGGTAGGAGGGGTTATTTATAGCTGGAGGAAGAGATGCCTTGGTGATGAAGGTATCGATCTGATTGGCTGTTCGTATGAAGAGATAAGGAAGCTGTCAAGTGGTGGAGCTAGTGCGCGAAACGTGGCTGGTTGGTATTGTTTCCGTAGAGGGTCATTTGAGTGCAACATGGTTGGCTGCTATTGAAGATTCGCCTGAGGAAGGGTCATTCGGGAGACATGAGAGTCCCAGAGGAAATGGACGTGGTAATCGGAGATAGGTGGGTGATGAAGAAGGAATCTTCCATGTGGAGTTGAAGGTGAAGGTCTCGTACGTGTGAAGGATAGGTGGTGGCAAGAGAAGACACGTATACAAAAGGAATCTGTACTATGCGGCTGATATGACTGATATGACATCACTGAATCAAATAAAAAAGAGAGAGAAGCTTTTATCGTCGTATTTTGTCGTCTTATGGAGGTGTAGTCATGTCGGTGATGCTTTTTGCTGTGGTGATGTCTTATCATGGTTACTTTAGTAGACGCGGGCTATCTGAAGCGGGCTGTCGGGCTATTGATCAGGTCGCTGGTCGAAGTCTTCTAACAGTGGGTTGCTGGACTGAACCGTTTCTTCTGAGGTGGCAGGTGCTGTATTACTAAGGGCAAAGATATTGAGGAGATTTTGCTCTAGTTCTTCGAGAGTAGCATTGGGGTGTGCTAGCCTCATCTTTTTCAAGTATGCAGAGAATGTGGGTAAGCTAATTGTATTATGTTCTTGTGAAGTAAGTATATTGCTAGGAGGAGGTATTCGTTTTAGGGTAAAGGAGGCAGGATCAGTACTAAAGATATCCCACCATTTGATTTTGATGGTTTTTCCAAGTTTAGGGATGTACTCATAGTTATGCGTATTATTTTCAGAAATAGTATAATCCCATTTTAGGATCCAAGGTATCTGGTAGATGGCCATGAAATAAGATGATAATCATTTAGGTCAGTGCAAGTATTATATTGTGCAAATTTGGTCTGAAAGGTTTGGAAGGATTTTGGTAGGATTTGTGTCTGGGATCCCCATAATAAAAACCAGTGACGAAATCAGTGTGGGAATCTTTCGCAAATAAGAAATTTAAATTGCAAGTACCAGGAGTGAGTATTATTTGGATTTTGATATGAGAAAACCTTATGTCAGGATTCTATGTACTCAGCATATTTATAATATTTGTATTGAAATTCTGGATTACTTAATTTCTTTCCTTGTATGGGGTTACAACCCCAATCTTCATAAGAAAGTACTTTTTTTATTTGAAATTTTGAATAGGCATATAATTTAGTGGTTCCTTGATAAAAGTAAACAATAGAAACGGAACCAGTTTCCATGAGAACGGCTTCATACCATTCACGAGTCTTGACTCCGTGTGATGCGTTTAAGTGGTTTACAAGGTAAAGGGGAGCAAGCTTATTTGGGTCAATTTGCACATGGTTATCAGAAATGGGTATATCAGACAAGAATGCTGTTTCAATATAGACTGATTTGGTAGTGGTGGAGGTTTGCTTATTTGGGTATGTTGCCGGACTAGGGGTTTGTATTGGATTTTGAGGAAGAGTTTGCATAAAGTATTCAGGTATGTTTGTGGATTTGAGAGGTGACATAGGTGTCAGAGTCAAAGAGGGATAGCTGGGCATAAGAGGCCCAGGCATATTACATGGTACCAAGTCCATGGGATGTTTTTCTTTAGATTTGTTTGGAGGATTATTCATATTGATATTCTTATTGGCAAGAAATAATTGCAAACTGTATGGAAGGGTATCTTCCTCAGGAAGTGTTGGTAATGTACGGTCCCCCCTGTAAAAATTCACGGGTAAGAAAGTCAGGTAAAGAATTAGCAGAGCCGCGAAGATGCTCAATAGAAAAATCAAAAGCAGATAAAATCGCTTGCCAACGGGCAAAGATTTGTTTGGAAACTAGGTTTTGAACATCTTTTTGCAGAATATCTTTTGCGGCTTTACAATCGGTGCGAATAAGAAAGTGTTGATTAAGAATATCATTTTGAAATTTGCAAACACAATGAATAATAGCAAGTAATTCCTTTTTCACAGTAGAATAATTTTTTTGTGTAGAATTCCAAGCTTTAGAAGTAAAACGAATTAATTGTTCTTTGGAATCAACTGATTGTTTTAATATACCTCCAAGACCTAATTAAGAAGCATCACATTCAATTATTTTAAAAGCTGTAGAATTAGGTAAGGTTAAACATGGTAATTCTTTGGCTTTGAGTTTAAGTCGTTGCACAACCAAAGTATGAATTTCAGTCCATGGGGGAGGATTCTTTTTTAACCTGTCATATAAGGGTTTAGCATCAATAGCTAGATTCTGGTAAAAATCACTTATATAATTTAGACATCCTAAGAATCGTTGTAATTCAGTTTTATCTAAAATTTATCAGGAAATTTATCAGCGAATAGAATAGATCTATCGATTGGGATAATTGTTCCTTGATTTATATTATGTCCTAAAAATCGAATTTTTGTTTAGAAAAGGTTTAGCTTTTTAGCAGAGAATATTAAACCAGCATGTTTCACTGTATGTATGAAAGTATGAAGATGTTTAAAATGTTGATCGAGGGATTCAGAGAATACTAGCACATCATCAAAATATAAACTATCATGAATTTATAAAAAGGATTGAAAACATCATTTATTATTTTCTGGAATTCGGATGGAGCATTTTTCAGCCCAAAAGGCATGACATTCCATTCGTATTGTCCAAAGGGAACATTAAATGTTGTTTTATATTTATCTTCTTCCTTTATCTGTATTTACCAAAAGCCAAATTTTAAATCAAATTTGGAGAAGATAACTGCATGTAATAGTCTATCTAGTAAATCTTTTTTATTTGGAATGGGATACTGAATCCATTGTAAAACCTTATTTAGGGGTTTATAACTGATAACCAAACGTGGAACTCCTCGTTCTTGTTCGGCATTTTTGTTGACATAGAAAGCAGAGCAGCTCCAGGGAGAACTGGGACGTATGAGTTTCTTTTGAAGCAAATCTTTAATTTCATTATGACACGTTTGTAGCAATTCCGTATTCATTTGAATAGGTCGAGCTTTTGTTGGTATTTTAGTTTCACTAAACTTTGGTTCATATGGTAATCCAACAATATGTTGTTTTCTATTCCAAAAAGCAGTTGGTAAATCATTACATATTTCTTTTTCAATAAGACTTTTGAGTTGTTGTATTTTTTGTATCATTTCGTTAGTATGGAGTTTTTCACTGACAATCGTGTGTTTGATCTCAAGTTGTAATGATCCTAAAAAATCTTCTTTTTGTTTGATACTATGTTTGACAGTATTAATTTCTTTGAGTTTTGGTTTATCCAGGAATTCAAATTTAATATTTGTATCATGGATATTTGTTTCAATACCTGTATGGGATATAGTAATTGGATATAACAGAGTGAGGAAAGGTATTCCAAGAATTACAGCTTGGTTGAGTCCTATGACCATAATAAATGTTGTGGGAAAACAATGATCTTCATTACAGATTTTTGCATTAGACAATTTGTATTTAATAAACAATCTACTTCCATCAGCAGTATTGAGGCTTTGGGTAGTTTTATCAAAGTATTTTGTAGGAACTAATCCTTCATTAAGGCAATTAAGATCAGCACCTGAATCGACTAAGGCTAGAGTTTGAAATTCGTATTCATCACTTATACAATGGTTATTAAGACAAACCATTTTTGTGTGATTACTTTATTTAATACATTTACTAATTTCCTAATAGATGATTCACATTGATTTCTGTAATCATTGGGATGATATGATTTAAGCAAATGATCAAATTCAATGGCATCTGAATCAATGTCTATTTCAGAAGTTCGATTTTGGAGTTCAAGAATTTGAATTCTATTTTTCAATTGTGCTACTTCTATCTTGACTGTATTTACTTCTGCTTTGAGTTCATCAATAGTAGGTTCTTTTTGTGCAGCTTCATGCTGATTTACTCGTTTCATTATGTCAACAAAATTATAAGTATCAGGGGGTTTGACTAATGGTATATGTTTTGTTTTTATTTTTGTCAAATAAATAAATTGAGTAATTATTTCTCTTTTTTCATCAGGGTCAGAAATTTTTTCCTATTAGGTCTAAAATAAGATTATCCTCTTTTGTTAAAGTATGGATATCAGAAGTGGTAATAGGGTATTTACATATTTCGTCATCTGTGTCAGAACTACTACTTGTAGTTGACCAGTAAAAATCATCATTATGAATATTACTTATAAAAGATCTATCACTACTTGACGAAGTAGTGTCTGTTTCTGAACTAGTAGATGAATCATATAATTGAATGATATCATATATTTTATTTCTGATTTGTTCATTTAATGTAATGGAGTCTAGTTTTTTCTTGATTTTGCATTGGCTTTTATAATGGCCAACTTTTCCACATTTATAGCAAACAGGTAATTTTTTACCTTTCTGTTGGAATTTCTTAGAAGCAAATCGTTTAGTAAACTTCTTAGATTTCTTATGTTTGACTGGAGATGACTTATGTGTTTTTTCAGATCGATCACTTCGATGTTTTCTCTTTTTATGGACTTTATGTAATTTATGTGGTTTGTCTTTATCAATATGGTAGCCAAATTGTTCACTGAAATCACCTAATTCTTTTTTACCACTTATATTTTGTTTATCGATTTGTTTCTTGAGTTTCATATCTGTGCATAAGGCTAGGCCTTCGGCACATATTTCAGAAGATAATTCGCCTAATGTGTATTGAGAATATTTAATTGTACCACCATGTTTATTTTTCAGACGTTCTTTGACCTTTTCGGCGAACAAATATGGTAGACCGGCTACGAATTTTTCTTTCCAATGGTCTAAGTGGCTATCTTCTCGTATAAGTAAACGAGAAAAGAAAACGTCATTATACCACTTATAATGGGATAATGTGCGACAATATAAATTAGATAAAAGATCAGCAGTTTGTATTGCGAGTATGACAGTATTTCCTATGAAATGAAGAGCAATTGTGTAAATGAGTGAATTTACAGCATCACTTTCCGTATATAAAATATCTTGATTATGTTCATTTTTTGCTGTCCGTTTACGAGTATTTGTTAATATTTGTTGTTTTATTTGATCATTGAGATGTGAATCCCACCATCCTCTTAGCCATCCAGTAAATCTTGAAACTATGGCTTTTACAATTTCTTGGTCTTGGCTACCAGCCATTTTACATGCTGAAGCATACATAGTCATATGTTTCATTGTATCTAATATTCGATGGTCAAAAATTCCATCAATATTCTAATCTATAATAGTTCTATCAGTATATGTAGATGTATGACTTGTAAGGTCTTCTTCTAATTGGATGTCAACTGGAGTTGGTTTCTTATAGTATGGTCGAGCATTTATAGGTTGCCAATTTTTACTATAATTGATTCTATTGATACTATCTGGGGAATTATGATGTTCAGAAAAAGATTTTTGTATATTTGTTATTGTATTTCTGATTTGAGGTTATGAATTTCCCTCTTCTTGAAACATCATTTCTTCTTCTTGAAGAGTCATATTATCATGTTCTGGGATTTTTCCTTTGCCTTTATCTTTTTCGGGTGTAACAATTTTTCCTTTGGGTTCTTTTAATTCTAATTTGGATAGCTTGGAAATTAATTGATCCATGAGTGTTTTATTATCATCTCCGATATGAAATTTTTCCCTATTTAGTTCAGGAGGAGGTTTAAAGAATATTTGCTTAGGTTCACCATATGATGTGGGAGGAAGTAATAAATTTTCTATTCGAATGGTTTGTTTTCCAATAGTTTGAAGATAAAGATTTGTATACTTGTTTTGTTCAATTATATGTGGGAGTAATTCCATGCGAGACAGATTAGCGTTATTTAATTTATAGGGCGTAGCTAATGTTTCATATACTACTACTTGCGTTGAAGAATTTGTTTCATCCATGTCACTTTCTGGACCTATCGAAGCCGTTTCCGATATCCCTTGTATTTTAAGACTTTGCTCAGGAGGATGCATAGCTTTTATTGTTTTTCCCTCTGTAGTATTGAATGTGGTATACTGAGTTTCAAGTGTAATTATTTCAAAATCTGGGATAGAGATTTGTGTTTGGTGTAAGATATCTTTTAACCAATCAAAGAAACATGTACCTTTGTTTCCTTGTTTTCTCTATTTGTTAAATTTTTTATGGAATAGAGAACTAATTTGGGATCAAAAGTATCCACATACCATTCTCTGATGTTTTTATTTTCTTGGGATAAATAATCATTGATTATAAATTCATTATCTAATTTTTCTTCAAGTTGTAGTACGTGAATAAATTTCGCTTCATCAGGTTCTTCTTGAGCCTGTTTATATTGAGGAAAAATAATATTATCAGATGTTCTTATTAGTCCATCAATTTATGGTCTACTCTGACGAATGGGCGTTGGTTGAATGGTTATTATTGGGGGAATTCTGTTGTATGTAGTAACAGATTTTCTTGCCGGTTCTGGTTTCCGGAAAGAATAAGTACTTTAAGTACTAGAAATGGATGAATCATCCATTGATTGGAAAGATCTATTATTTGTGAATTGGATTTCAATATTTCCATCTGCATGTTCAATAATTTTATCTGGAATGTTTTGGATAGATGTTTGTGATGGTTGATTCTCATTATGAATGGACTATGTTTATGGTAGGATGATGTCTGACCAAGATATTGTTTTTGGTATAATCGTATTGGATTTTTCCATATTAGTTTGAAAAAATATTGTTTGTCCTCTGGTATCTATTTGTAGTACATTTGGACATAACATATTCATAACTTTATAATATATATGATAAACAATGGCTATGTTTTGGGATCCTCACATCATATCAAATCCTTGAGTTTTTAAGTTTAGTGATAAAACATTTAATATATTTGGGTCTGTAAGTGATACAAAATAATTAGGAAAACAATTAAAATAAATTGGTCCGCTACATAGACTAGATTCAACCATTCCGAGTAATGAGTCCGAAAATATATTATGTTTAGTATCACGTAAACATTATAGGATGGAATTATTAAGTCCTAACCTAGTTAAAGGTTTAACTGCAATTTGTATTAATCCTAATCCGTAAGTGTGCTTTACCTGTACTTCTACTTCAATCAATATATGAGTTATTATGTTTGTCAGATATGCAATTTAAGTTAGTATTTAGCATCAAAATTCGTGATTATACTCATACTTCTTGGATAGTCATAGACATATCTGTTATTTCTGCCATCTTTATCATTATAGCATTTTTATATTATGTCAGTATATTACAACAAGTAATAGCTTACCATAGTCTAATCTTCCAGTTTTTAAGATAAGATAAGGAAAGTTAGGGTTTAGATAAGTTAGGGTGATCTTGTGCATTTATGGTATCAGAAGTGGTAAGAGGGCATTTACTTATTTCGTCATCTGTATCAGAACTACTACTTGTAGTTGACCAGTAAAAATCATCATTATGAATATTACCTATAAAAGATCTATCACTACTTAATGAAGTAGTGTCTGTTTCTGAACTAGTATATGAATCATATAATTGAATGATATCATATACTTTATTTCTGATTTGTTCATCTAATGTAATGGAGTCTAGTTTTTTCTTGATTTTGCATTGGCTTTTATAATGGCCAACTTTTTTGCATTTATAGCAAACAGGTAATTTTTACCTTTCTGCTGGAATTTCTTAAAAGCAAATCGTTTAGTAAACTTCTTAGATTTCTTATGCTTGACTGGAGAGGACTTATGTGTTTTTTCAGATCGATCACTTCGCTGTTTTCTTCTTTTATTGACTTTATGTAATTTATGTGGTTTGTCTTTATCAATATGGTAGCTAAATTATTCACAGAAATCACCTAATTCTTTTTTACCACTTATATTTTGTTTATCGATTTGTTTCTTGAGTTTCATATCTGTGCATAAGGCTAGGCCTTCGGCACATATTTCAGAAGATAATTCGCCTAATGTGTATTGAGAATATTTAATTGTACCACCATGTTTATTTTTCAGACGTTCTTTGACCTTTTCGGCGAACAAATATGGTAGACCGGCTACGAATTTTTCTTTCCAATGGTCTAAGTGGCTATCTTCTCGTATAAGTAAACAAGAAAAGAAAACGTCTTTATACCACTTATAATGGGATAATGTGGGACAACGTAAATTAGATAAAAGATCAGCAGTTCGTACTGCGAGTATGACAGTATTTCCTATGAAATGAAGAGCAATTGTGTAAATGAGTGAATTTACAGCATCACTTTTCGTATATAAAATATCTTGATTATGTTCATTTTTTGCTGTCCGTTTACAAGTATTTGTTAATATTTATTGTTTTTTTTTATCATTGAGATGTGAATCCCACCATCCTCTTAGCCATCCAGTAAATCCTGAAACTATGGCTTTTACAATTTCTTGGTCATGGCTACCAGCCATTTTATATGCTGAAGCATACATAGTCATATGTTTCATTGTATCTAATATTCGATGGTCGAAAATTCCATCAATATTCCAATCTTTAATAGTTCCACCAGTATATGTAGATGTATGACTTGTAAGGTCTTCTTCTCATTGGATGTCAACTGGAGTTGGTCTCTTAAAGTATGGTCGAGCATTTATAGGTTGCCAATTTTTACTATAGTTGATTCTATTGATACTATCTGGGGAAATATGATGTTCAGAAAAAGCTTTTTGTATATTTGTTATTGTATTTCTGATTTGAGGTTCTGAATTTCCCTCTTCTTGAAACATCATTTCTTCTTCTTGAAGAGTCATATTATCATGTTCTGGGATTTTCCCTTTGCCTTTATCTTTTTCGGGTGTAACAATTTTTCCTTTGGGTTCTTTTAATTCTAATTTGGATAGCTTGGAAATTAATTGATCCATGAGTGTTTTATTATCATCTCCGATATGAAATTTTTCCTTATTTAACTCAGGAGGAGGTTTAAAGAATATTTGCTTAGGTTCACTATATGATGTGGGAGGAAGTAATAAATTTTCTATTCGAATGGTTTGTTTTCCAATAGTTTGAAGATAAAGATTTGTATAACTGTTTTGTTCAATTATATGTGGGAGTAATTCCATACGAGACAGATTAGCGTTATTTAATTTATGGGGCGTAGCTATTGTTTCATATACTACTACTTGGGTTGAAGAATTTGTTTCATCCATGTCACTTTCTGGACCTATCGAAGCCTTTTCCGATAGCCCTTGTATTTTATGACTTTGTTTAGGAGGATGCATAGCTTTTATTGTTTTTCGCTCTGTAGTATTGAATGTGGTATACTGAGTTTCAAGTGTAATTATTTCAAAATCTGGGATAGAGATTTGTGTTTGGTGTAAGATATCTTTTAACCAATCAAAGAAACAGGTACCTTTGTTTCCTTGTTTTCTCCTTTTGTTGAATTTTTTACGGAATAAAGAAACTAATTTGGGATCAAAAGTATTCACATACCATTCTCTGATGTTTTTATTTTTTTGGGATAAATAATCATTGATTATAAATTCATTATCTAATTTTTCTTCAAGTTGTAGTACGTGAATAAATTCTGCTTCATCAGGTTCTTCTTGAGCCTGTTTATATTGAGGAATAATAACATTATCAGATGTTCTTATTAGTCCATCAATTTATGGTCTACTCTGAGTAATGGGCGTTGGTTGAATGGTTATTATTGGGGGAATTCTGTTGTATGTAGTAACAGATTTTCTTGTTGGTTCTGGTTTCCGGAAAGAATAAGTACTTTAAGTACTAGAAATGGATGAATCATCCATTGATTGGAAAGATCTATTATTTGTGAATTGGATTTCAATATTTCCATCTGCATGTTCAATAATTTTATCTGGAATGTTTTGAATAGATGTTTGTGATGGTTGATTCTCATTATGAATGGACCATGTTGATGGTAGGATGATGTCTGACCAGGATATTGTTTTTGGTATAATCGTATTGGACTTTTCCATAATAGTTTGAAAAAATATTGTTTGTCCTCTGATATTTATTTGTAGTACATTTGGACATAACGTATTCATAACTTCATAATATATACGATAAACAATGGCTATGTTTTGGGATCCTAACATCATATCAAATCCTTGAGTTTTTTAGTTTAGTGATAAAACATTTAATATATTTGGGTATGTAAGTGATACAGAATAATTAGGAAAACAATTAAAATAAATTGGTCCGCTACATAGACTAGATTCAACCATTCCGAGTAATGAGTCGGAAGATCTATTATGCCTAGTATCACGTAAATATTATAGGATGGAATTATTAAGTCCTAACCTAGTTAAAGGTTTAACTGCAATTTGTATTAATCCTAATCCGTAAGTGTGCTTTACCTGTACTTCTACTTCAATCAATATATGTGTTATTATGTTTGTCAGATATGCAATTTAAGTTAGTATTTAGCATCAAAATTCGTGATTATACTCATCCTTCTTGGATAGTCATAGACATATCTATTATTTCTGCTATCTTTATCATTATAGCATTCTTATATTATGTTAGTATATTACAACAAGTAATAGCGTACCATAGTCTAATCTTCCAGTTTTTAAGATAAGACAAGGAAAGTTAGGGTTTAGATAAGTTAGGGTGATCTTGTGCATTTATGGTATGAGAGCCACACTTTGTTAGAGTAATAATAGTGCCACTAATTATTTTATTTAAGGAAACTTATTAAATTAATCCATTAAAAAAAGTTGGTCCGAGCATTGAGGTTAGAGACGCTCAGACACCCTGTCTAAAGACTGTTAAGGCCAAGAGAGCCGCTGAGGTCGAAGGAGACACAAGAAGTAGTCACAGAGGACTGTCCAGATAACACTCAACCGCAACCTAATAATGGAAAAATTGATTAAGAATCTATCTGATAAAGTAAGTAGTTCCACTAGTAGTATTCTAAGAGTTAAAAATAAAGAAAAAATTATTATAAACGATATAGAAGCCCAAATTCAAAATTGGAATATACCAAATGTTCCAATATCAGATGTGTATAAAAAAGGGAAATTTGATCTAAAAATAGGGTATATTATTAAAACAGTAGAACAGACTCTAGCTGTTACAAGTAACGAGGAGGATTTCCAACTATTATCTAATAAAATATTACAAGTGCATAAAACAAATGAATATAAATATCTTCATATAGGATTACTACAAATTGCAGTTAAACCTTTAACTAGGTTAGGACTTAATAATTTCATCCTAATATGTTTACGTGATACTAGGCATAATCGTACATTACCAACACTTCCTGAGGAAGATACCCTTCCATATAGTTTGCAATTATTTCTTGCCAATATGAATATCAATATGAACAATCCTCCAAACAAATCTAAAGGAAAACAACCCATGGACTTGGTACCTTGTAATATGCCTGGGCCTCTTATGCTCAGCTATCCCTCTTTGACTCTGACACCTCTCAGATCTACAAACATACCTGAATACTTTATACAAACTCCTACTCAAAGTCCAATACAAACCCCTAGTCCGGCATTCTCTCAGGCAACATACCCAAATAAGCAAACCTCAACTACTACCAAATCAGTCAATATTGAAACAACATTCTTGTCTGATATACCCATTTCTGATAATCATGTGCAAATTGACCCAAATAAGCTTGCTCCCTTTTACCTTGTAAACCACTTAAACCCATCACACGGAGTCAAGACTCGTGAATGGTATGAAGTCGTTCTTATGGAAACTGGTTCCGTTTCTATTGTTCACTTTTATCAAGGAACCACTAAATTATATGCCTATTCAAAATTTCAAATAAAAAAAGTACTTTCTTATGAAGATTGGGGTTGTAACCCCATACAAGGAAAGAAATTAAGTAATCTAGAATTTCAATACAAATATTATAAATATGCTGAGTACATAGAAGCTTGGCATAAGGTTTTCTCATATCAAAATCCAAATAATACTCACTCCTGGTACTTGCAATTTAAATTTCCTATTTGCAAAAGATTCCAAAACTGGTTTCGCCACTGGTTTTTATTATGGGGATCCTAGACACAAATCCTATCAGAATCCTTCCAAACCTTTCAGACCAAATTTGCACAATATAATACTTGCACTGACCTAGATGATTATCATTTTTATTTTATGGTCATCTACCAGATACCTTGGATTTTAAAATGGGATTATACTATTTCTGAGAATAATACGCATAACTATGAGTACATCCCAAAATTTAGAAAAACCATCAAAATCAAATGGTGGGATATCTTTAGTACTGATCCTGCCTCCTTTACCCTGAAACGAATACCTCATCCTAGCAATATACTTACTTCACAAGAACATAATACAGTCAGCTTACCCACATTCTCTGCATACTTAAAAAAGATGAGGCTAGCACACCCCAATGCTACTCTCGAAGAATTAGAGCAAAATCTCCTCAATATCTTTGCCCTTAGTAATACAGCACCTGCCACCTCAAAAGAAACAGTTCAGTCCGGCAACCCACTATTAGAAGACTTCAGCCAGCGACCTGACCAATAGCCCGACAGCCCGCTTCAGATAGCCCGCGTCTACTAAAGTAACCATGATAAGACATCACCACAGCAAAAAGCATCACCGCCATGACTACACCTCCATAAGACGACCAAATACGACGATAAAAGATTCTCTCTCTTTTTGATTTGACTCAGTGATGTCATATCAGCCGCATAGTACAGATTCCTTTTGTATACGTGTCTTCTCTTGCTATCACCTATCCTTCACACGTACAAGACCTTCACCATCAACTCCACATGGAAGATTTCTTCTTCATTACCCATCTATCTCCGATTACCACGTCCATTTCCTCTGGTTCCCTCATGTCTCCCGAATGACCCTTCGTCAGGCGAATCTTCAATAGCAGCCAACCACGTTGCACTCGAATGACCCTTTGTCAGTTGAATCTCCTACGGAAACAATACCAACCAGCCACGTTGCACGCACTAGCTCCAGCACTTGACAGCTTCCTTATCTCTTCATACGAACAGCCAATCAGATCGATACCTTCATCACCAAGGCATCTCTTCCTCCAGCTATAAATAATCCCTCCTACCTGAAGCCGAACAGGCTTTCACAAGGAATTCCTACAGATCAAGAAGCACAGCCCAGACTTCTTCTCTCTTGCTCTCTTCTCTTTCTCTTCTCTTTGTCTTTACTCCTCTCTCCCTTATGACAGTAGCTTAGTACTATAAACTCTGTTAAAAGTACCGCATCTCAAGTCGGTAACCTTTACTACTCTTTACTTTATGTTCATATATGTGCGATTGTAATTTGTCTACTCTACCTTCTTATTGGCCTCACGAATGGCAATCATTTTCCAACCTATGTATTTGTAATAATTCGTAAGTGTGCTTTACCTGTACTTCTACTTCAATCGATATATGTGTTATTATGTTTATCAGATATGTAATTTAAGTTAGTATTTAGCATCAAAATTCGTGATTATACTCATACTTCTTGGATAATCATAGACATATATGTTATTTCTGCCATCTTTATCATTATAGCATTCTTATATTATGTTAGTATATTACAATAAGTAATAGCTTACCATAGTCTAATCTTCCAGTTTTTAAGATAAGATAAGGAAAGTTAGGGTTTAGATAAGTTAGGGTGATCTTGTGCATTTATGGTATGAGAGCCACACCATGTTATAGTAATAATAGTGCCACTAATTATTTTATCTAAGGAAACTTATTAAATTAATCCATTAAAAAAAGTTGGTCCGAGCATTGAGGTTAGAGACGCCAGACACCCTGTCGAAAGACCGTTAAGGCCAAGAGAGCCGCTGAGGTCGAAGGAGACATAAGAGGTCGTCACAGAGAACTGTCTAGATAACACTCAACCGCAACCTAATAATGGAAAAATTTATTAAGAATCTATCTGATAAAGTAAGTAGTTCCACTAGTAATACTCTAAGAGTTAAAAATAAAGAAGAATTTATTATAAATGATATAGAAGCCCAAATTCAAAATTGGAATATACCAAAGGTTCCAATATCAGATGTGTATAAAAAAGGTAAATTTGATCTAAAAATAGGGTATGCTATTAAAACAGTAGAACAGACTCTAGCTGTTACAAGTAACGAGGAGGATTTCCAACTATTATTTAATAAAATATTACAAGTGCATAAAACAAATGAATATAAATATCTTCATATAGGATTACTACAAATTGCAGTTAAACCTTTAACTAAGTTTGGACTTAATAATTCCATTCTATAATGTTTACGTGATACTAGGCATAATAGATTTTCCGACTCATTACTCGAAATGGTTGAATTTAGTCTATGCAGCGGACCAATTTATTTTAATTGTTTTCCTAATTATTCTGTATCACTTACAAACCCAAATATATTAAATGTTTTATCACTAAACTTAAAAACTCAAGGATTTGATATGATGTTAGGATCCCAAAACATACCCATTGTTTATCGTATATATTATAAAGTTATGAATACGTTATGTCCAAATGTACTTCAAATAGATACGAGAGGACAAACAATATTTTTTCAAACTAATATGGAAAAATCCAATACGATTATACCAAAAACAATATCTTGGTCAGACATCATCTTACCACAAACATGGTCCATTCATAATGAGAATCAACCATCACAAACATCTATCCAAAACATTCCAGATAAATTATTGAACATGCAGATGGAAATATTGAAATCCAATTCACAAATAATAGATCTTTCCAGTCAATGGATGATTCATCCATTTCTAGTACTTCAAGTACTTCTTCTTTCCGGAAACCAGAACCGGCAAGAAAATATGTTACTACATACAACAGAATTCCCCCATATATATATATATATATATATAATCTAAACTTCATAACCCTTCAAATTATAAAGGTTCAAGATAGAGAGAGTTGTGAAGGGTGGATTTATTAATTTTGTAATCTATTTTTTTAAAAAGTAACTTTTGTGGGTAATTTTGTAAATATTACTACAAGACAAATGATACTTTTGTCATCTCCATAAGTGTTAATGTTAGTAAATTTTAACGTAAAGAGTAAGGGCATTCTACAAATAAGTTACAGGACACTTAAATTTACAAAATGACTATTGTTATTTTTTGTAGTAAATTTCTAA
>NW_006494916.1:5178460-5206722 GCF_000471905.2 Amborella trichopoda | reverse complement strand
TAATAATAACTACTACTACTACCTACACCCTACCTTACTTACGTACTTTACGTTGTTTAGTTAGGGTTAGGTTACGTACTTCTTCTCTCTCTCTCTCTCTCTCTATATATATATATATATATATATATATATATAAGAGTATTTTTAAAATTTTTCAAAAAAGATAAAAAAAAATGTAAAAATAAGTATTAAGAGCCAAAACACATTTCAATATTTGCCAAGGCCTCAATATGTCTTGAAAGCCGTGATAGCCGGCCACCAAATGCCTTAAGGACTAGACATATTTAAAGACTATCAAAATATCTCATTATGAGACCAAACTATGAGATTAATGTTACCATGGCCATTGTATGCCTATCAACACAATATTGGAGACATTAACATACAAATTTATTAGTCTTGAGAGACTCTGTACATCAAGAAGGGTTGACAGTTGAACCTTTATGAAACCTCACCAAAATATATCAAAATGAAGTGAAACTTTATATGGCCCTTATATGCATCTAGTTAAAAAATCATACAAATTGAACATTGTTTGACACTTCTCTTGATCCACCTGTCTTCAATATGTGACCTGACTGACAGACCCACTCATGATACTTGCTACAATCATATTTGAGTTGTAATAACCGTCTTACCAAGATTTTAGGTCATTTGGAGATGATTTGCCCTTTTTTCCATACTCGATGGCAATCAAGACACATATCCATCATTTATCAGGCACATATACAGTAGCTAGGAGGACCTCCAATCACCAAAATTGAGATTTCTCCCATTCTATGGGAGTTTTCTCATGGGATTTGAACCATTAGAATCCTAAGCAGCACCCTAAGGATTCCCCATGAAAAACTGGTTGAAGCTTGAACAACAATCATCGAACTGTCCTAAATCTTTCATGTTGAATCCTCATTAACTCCCAGAATAAGAGGAGTTTTGATGCCAAATTTGGTAGAAATTTTCCTCATAATCTTCTTTTTAACATATCCAATCCCCTTGGTCAATACATTTCTATGATGAAAACGATTCAACCCGTATTTGTTTGATTTGCTTCATAGATCTGTAGTAGAAAACAATTGACTTCTGTGAGTCATATCTCCCTCATTATGGACCAATTTGAAGTGAAACTTGGACCATTTGATTCCTATTTGAGTCATTTATTTCCATGCAAAGAACTTTGCATAAAAAAGAAGGCATATGTAGAAGTGAGAGTATTACCATGGTCGTCGAGGACAGTCAAAGTGAGCCACCATTCATTCCTAAACCCCATAGGTGTGCACGTGGCAGACTTCATCGAAAGCATTTTTAAATTGAAGGGAAAGTTTAGTATGTATCTTCATTGATGATGATGAACGTAGTTTATACAAGGAGGCTTTGAGATCATTAGATGTAGGCAAATAGATTGTTGTAATGGATGAAGAAATTAGTTCCATAGAGAAGAATTGTGTCTGGGAACTCGTGCATGTTCCCTCAAAGATAAAGGCTATCAGAAACATGTGGGTTCTGAAAATTAAGAGAAGGTCGATAGAACTATATATAGATAAGTATAATGCTTATTTAGCAGCAAGAGGGTTCACCTAAGTTAAAGGGCATGGGCTATGAGTTGTTTATCCTCGATGGTAAGAATGACCTCAATTCACCTTATATTTGCCATTGTAGTTTACTTGGATTTGGAGCTCTACCAAATGGACTTAATACAACATTCTTTAACGAGAACACGGAAATAGATATTTGTATGGAAAAGCTAAAGGGATGTGAAGTCTGTGAGCTTGCCAAGTTTATTTATCGTTTTAAGTGCACCTCTAGACAAATGTACATGAAATTTCGTAGAGCCGTCAGTTCTTAGAGATTTTCAATGATTGAGTAAGACCACTGTATAGATGTCAAAAGCTATAAGGAGAGTTTCATAATCTTGTCGTGGTATGTGGATGATATCTTAATGTTACGCAATGCTAAGGAGACAATCAATGCTACTAAGGAGCGGCTATCCTCCAATTTTGATACGAAGAATATGGGCAAGGCACATTATGTTCTTGTAAGAGCGTGATTGTTCTAAGAGGCACTTGAGTTTTTGTCTCAAGAGACTCCAAGTTCATTGATATTCCTGGCAAAGAAAGTCACGCACTTAGTCTAAATCTTTTTCCAAAGACAAAGGCTGAGAAAAATAAGATGTCTCGAGTATACATGTGTAGTAGGTAATCTAATGTATGATATAATACATGAGACCATATATTAGGTATGCCGTAAGACTTGTCAGTCGATATCAAAGCAATCTTGGTGCGGAGCACTAGCAGGGGTGTGACCTTGATTTCTTTGGGGAACCATAATCTATTTGCTGATCTTTTAGAGAACTGACCTTCATTTGCAAGAATTCAGTCATGCCAATGGAGCAGGTGAGTGGGATGAGCGAAAATCAACATCAGGATACAGCTTACTCTATGAGAAGGAGCAATTTTTTGGGCTCACAAGAAGCATGCATGTGTGGCATTATCAACTATGGCGGTGGAGTACATCGCTTGTTCTACAACACCACAGGAAGGCATATAGCTCAGGAAGTTCCTGTGTAGCTTAGCAGTTGTATCATGTGCTAAGGAGCCCGTTAATATGTTTTGTGATAACATGGTATCATTGGTTTCGTAGAGGATTTAAAATATCACATCAAGACAAAGCATATCGACATCAACTACCACTATGCGAGATGTCATTAACAAGAAAGAGGTTGCTATGACACATGTTCCCATGAATAAGATGATAGCAGATTCTTTGACAAAGCCCACATATGTCAAAGGGATGGGACGTAGAAGTCCCTAATTATTTTACGTACCGTCAACATTTTTTGACTCTTTCAATAAATGGATGATACTTGATTAGTGTATGGTATTATAATTTGTTTTGCATATACACATTGTTTGGATATATATTCACACTTGCGTGCTAGACCGAATGGCTATTGTAAGATAAATCGTTCAAGCTTTATCCAATACTTCCCAGAGTGTTCATTGTCCTCAACATCAGGGATATTGGAGGATTAGACAAGGCATGCGAGTAGGCCTCGATCAATGGTCGAGATGATATTCTATAGATGAGAATCGACGTGATCTACATATTATATAGCTAATATTATTCCAAGTTGTGAACATATGGAAGTTTAGTTTAGGTTGGTCGTTTGGGTGTAACTCAGGGGCGCACTAAGTGCGACTAAACAGACAGTTGTGATTGAACTAAGACATGCATGGTATACATCCTCAACATGGAATTTAACTATACATGCTTTATGAGACTGTCATTATTCTATATAGTGAGGTGTGTCAGATGATCTCTGTTCCCTATTACACCGAGAGAATAGCTAGTCACTTGTTAAGTAAGACAACAAGGGCCGACGAAGGGGGAAAAACAAAGGAATTTTTTGGTCCCCGTTTGTCGAGGTTGCTTGTGGTAGGGGGGTGCCACGATGAAACAAAGGCCCTCAGAGACCTTGAAACTATAGTCGGAAGTGGAAGATTGATGTCACAACTTTAGCATTTCTCCCTGTGGTTATGTTTGATTCGGTTGGATGTGACACAATTAAGAAAGCAATTAGATTAAAGCATAATATTACGAAGATTGATGTCACAACTTTAGCATTTCTCCCAGTGGTTATGTTTAATTCGGTTGGATGTGACACAATTAAGAAAGCGATTAGATTAAAGCATTATATTAGTATGAAGGAAGACCTTTAGCATCATACCATGCTTGGCACCAAAAGAATAAATGGGCAACATAATGCTCATTAGCTGGTCAATGATATAAATTTTTTATCTAGGATGTTCTTTTGTGAAATATTTTGGAAATTATAAATGAATTCTTGGTGTGCATTGGTATTGCACGTAGCTCCTACAAGGCCTTCCCACCTCTCTCTTTAAATCAAGACTTATGTCGCTCTCTCTCTTCCTCTTACACGAAACCTTATCAACAAACTTCCCTCCCAGCGACAATAAGTACTTTTAGGCTATCTATCGAGGTTTAAGATTTGTGCTATGGACCGTCTTTGTAGTTTTAAAAAAATAGACTTAATGGGGCAATATCAAATTCTCGGCGTGCGAAAGGGAATAATCTATTGTAAGATAGGAGATCGGATTCGTAAAAAGTATGTAAGTTTTTGTTGTCATTTCCACTGCATTGGGACACCTACATTGCTAAACATCGTGTCTGTAAGATATCATAAAAAAATAAAATTACCCAAAGGCTGACCATTTCTACCGTGTTCACGGACCTTCAAAATTCCATGTTAGAAGGATATACAATGAAACCATTTACCTTTGGTACAAGGAGGTTACAATTACTTGAAACCATATGATGTGAAATCTAATAGCTAGGGTGTGTAGCAAAGTTTGAGAAAAATTCATTTGAATATTGAACTTATTCAATGGAATAAATGCGACCACCAAATTTCACACCCAACGGTCAAGATTAATTGTGACCACCATATACAAACGATAAATGATCTCATTGTATATATTTTCATATGAAAATCTAACATAAAAGAAAGATTTTATTACATTTATATTAAACAAGATTCCTTAACGATGCAAACATGGAAAGAATTGGAACTACAACGTAGCAATGTTTCTAGTGAATTAAGATGTATTTTGTGCCTAAATACACGAAAAACCCAATGGGGTTTTCCAAAATCATTTCAAGCAACTGCAAATTCATTTTTCTCTTATTTGGAGCTCGTAAAAGTGATGCAAATCAGACAAATATTTACTATTTTATAATAGAGAAATTATCCTATAGGACCCTCCCCCACTCATGTGTGTAGGATCCCAAATGATCACTATTAAATTTGACATGGATCTTTAAAAAAGTCAAGCCCCACTACCATTTTTAGAGATCCGTGCCAAATTTAATGGTGATCCTTTGGGATCCTACACACATGAGTGGAGGAGGGTCCTATAGGATCATTACTCTTTATAATATGCACTTTTAAAAAGGGGCAAGCTTTTTATGTTTCTGCTACTGCATAAAACTTATATGCTTCCCCCAATCCAACCATCCATTCTGTATGGACGGTTGAGATGACCCAAATCATAATGTCATGTCTTTAAACTATTTTATTTTTATTTTTTTACAAACAATTTTGAGATCAAATTTTGTGTGTCCACTCCTCTCTTACAGTCGCACCTGTAAAAAATATAAAAACATATTCTTAATAAATTAAAATAACCAAAATATCCTTGAAAGTTAAAGTGATATTTTGGTCATCATATTTTATTGATTTGTTTGTTTTAATTTCTTTTTACATGCACCCCATTGAGATTATGGCACGTACAAAATTTTATATTTATACAATTTGTACAAAAAATTAAAAACAATATACCCTGAGGAAGGGTATATATATCAAATGATCAGTGGCTCACTTGATCTAAATTGTATGGATGGATGGGAGGAAGCATATCTTCTATGCAGTAGGGGGAGTATCGAAACCCTTCCTTTAAATAACATAGTGCAAGTTGGACTATAGTGCTCTAAACGTATATATTTTACGATCCATAATTGTGGAGGTTTAAATGATGAACATGCACGGTTTTAGGTCCTCAATCCATCTCCATTTTCAAGGAGTGGTTGCAGCCTTCTTCAAAGTGCCAAATCCTTTTTTTAGAGTAATTTAGGATACAAAAATAAAATAAAATACAAAATGAGTTAATTTTGAAGAAAATATATGTGGAAGGTTGGTCCCCCGTGATTTTTTATTTTGTTCCATATTGCCATTCGATATGAGAATGTCATCTTTCGATTTTGTTTTTTTTTTTTTTTGAGTTTTGTTTGATAGTAGGGCTATGCCCTAAGGTTTAGGGTAGTGCAAAGAGCAGTCCGAAGTCGCCATCCTCGGGCTACATATGTTCTTCTATTAGAACTCAAATTATCCGGTTTGAGGATGGGGACCTTAGAACACATTTGGACAGCCCTAGTGACTCAATAGAGCGGCATGAGGTCCCCATTCTCGGACCACATATGTTATGCTATAATAATAAAAAATAGTAGGTCCGAGGACGGGAAACTCAAATTGTATTTCGACTCAGACGTGCTGTCCAGAGAGCGGTCCAAGGTCCTATCCTCAGACTGCCCTAAATATTAAGTCACTACCCTACTATCGAAATTACTTAAAAAAGAAAATATTTAAAAGTGGTCCTCAAACCAAGGGGCATTATGGGAAAAAGTAAAAAATGGCGGGGAGATCGACATTCCACGTAATTGTTTATCCGAATTGACCCATTCTATTTTTTATTTTTATTTTGTGTTCGTACATAAATCACTCATTTTCATAATATTTGTAGTACATCATGAATTCATTATTTCTAGTATGCCATGAATATCATGGAAGCTTTTTTTTTTTAGGGTAAGTAATATCATGGTAGCTCTTTCTTAGTTTATATTAGATTGACTGGAATAGTCTAGTTTCTAGGAGATTTTGTGGTTTCCATTAGATAATTTTGTTAAGATAAGTTATTTGTGCTTTCATTTATTGAGATTGTTTGGACCCTATTTTTGTTGGCTGGACCTTGATGGAAGGCAAGGATGACCAAAGTAATGGGTTCCTTTTGATTAGGGCTACAACTTTCGGTAGTGGGGTAGTCATATGGCTATTATATGTCCATTTTGCAAGAACACTGAGGAAATCCTATGTCACATCCTGTTTCATTTCACTTTTTCGCAAGGTGTTTGAAGGTCTTTAGCTTGGCGGTGTGGTAAGAGACTTGTGTTTGGAACTTCGGCCCAGGATACTCTTTGTAGTTAGCTAGTCTTTAGATTCAAATCAGATGAGTTTTTTAATATCTGGATGGCTATCTTCTTCACGATAATCTGGTTTATGTGGAAGGAGCGAAATAGAAGAGTCTTTTGAACTAACACATCAAGAAGAGAGCATGTTATCATTCGATATACTTCACATATAAGGGTCATAGCAGAAGTTAAAGAATGAGCCTTTCATCTATAAGAAAAGGCTCACAGTAGCAAAAGCCAAAATGCCGGATCCCAATCGGATGGTCACTTCTTGAAGCTCGATGTTATGAGCTGAATGTTGATGGTGTGGCCTTGCACAATCCTGGTTTGGTAGGTGGTGGTAGGGTCATAAGAAACAACAATGGTGGATTTGTGGTGGCGTTTACTAAACACTTTGGTTTTGCGTCCAATAATTTTGTAGAATTCTAAGTTCTAGAGGAAAGTATTCTTTTGGCAATTCAAAAGGGTTGCTTCCCAATACAGATAGAAAGGGTTGCTTCCTGATACATATAGAAAGTGACTCATCTCTACTAGTAGATACCATTAAAAATCAACGTCGTGCACCTTGGAGATTACATACGATAGTTGACAATTGTTGTGCAAAGTTATTGCCTCAATTGTCCGCCTGACTTTCTTTCTCTTCTTTTAATATATGATTTGGCGCAATTGCCCTATTATATAGGGTTGTATAATAATGTGTTATTCATTTTCTATTAATGAAAAAATTGGATATGGGGCCTTCTCCCCTATTGACTTACCCAAAAAAAAAAAATTTAATTGAAAAAAAAGACTTTTGTATTGATTTTGAAATCTTTTCTACCTAGTAAAATTGTGCTTTTAAAACCGACGGATCTGGATCAGGAATCATCGATTTGAGTCGGACTCGATAGGCGTGGGTCTAGTTTTGTTGTATTATTATGGTTGATCGACTTTTCACCAGTTTAGGCAATTGGATCGCAAATCTAGATTGATACAATCCAAAAATGACTATGAGATTTAAAACATTGTGGTAAACAAGGGTGTTGTTTGTATAAGGTTGCAACCTTAAACAATCCAATTAAAGTGCACCTCCAAATTTTATCATGACAAGTAATTTTGGTATAAAAAATTCTTAGGATTATTTGAAAATATATTTTATATCTAATTGTAAAATTTTAAACTCCAAAAGTAGTTAAAATCAAGTAGAATCTATAAACATATGAAAATCTTGAAATAAACACTATTTATGGTACTTAAAATTATGTTTGTTATATATTCATGTATTTCATTGTCGATATGATTAATTAGAGGGTTTTTCAACATTAAAATAACTTTTTTTGATGGATTGTCGAGTTGCATCTTTAATTCTACATTTTAAGGTTGCAACCTTATATAAACTTTTTCCAATAAAAATTTATACTTGTCCATGAAAATTTGATCTTTGATTTATTTATTTATTTATTTATCCTCAAAAAAAGGAGAAACCAAAGAGAGAAGTATAAGCTACCATTGATTTTATTTCAAGACAATTCATGCTCACATCGATCCACTATACGCCTACTCATCTAGAATTATATAGATTTTACGTCTTTTTACTGTCATAGTTCTACCCATCTTTCTTGATGGACATATAATTTTCTTCATTCCCTCCAAGTAATTGCTTGCTTTTCCATATAATGGGGATTCGCTCAGAAAATTCCGTTTTTTAATTGGCTGGATGAGGTTTTGAATAAAGTAACCACCTTATACTATACAAGTATACTATATAAGTAAGGTGCATCTCTAAATTTTACTAAAAGATATAGTTGTGGCGTCGAAAATTTTATGGTGATTTAAAAATTTATGTTTAATCTTAATTATGAAATTTAAAATTATAAAAATAGTGCAGATGACGCATATCCATAAACACTTAAAAATCTTGAAAATAATAGTCTAAATAATTTGTTACAAAATGCTCGATATTTAAAACTTAAAATTGTTTTTTTTTTTTATATTTATTTTTTTTTTTTTATATTTATTTTAAAGTTAAGATGATCAATTAAAATATTTTCTAACTTCAAAACACTCGTTTCTATTAGATTTTTTAACTGCACCTTATTTGTATAATATATGAATTACGGCCTCATATAGACGTTTTCCTAATTAATGCGGCCTTTATGTTGTTGTCAGTTTGTCACTTCAATCTCAACATCCCAACTGACCTCTTTAGTTTGGAATCAAAGTTTTGATGTGATCGAATCCAGATCAGTTAAGGAAAATGATAAAAACTAAAAAGTAATTCAAAAGAGGTAAAAGCATGGTGATTCCCATAGCCCTAGACCCGGAAGGCTAAACCACTGAACCTGATCAAAACAAGTTGTTTTCAATCCATATCATTGATTTTTAAAACAATATTACTTCTGGACCCTTTAATCTTTTTTTGACAAGAAAAAACCCTATTTCAAGAAAACCCTTTAATCTTTTTATTCCTTGGCTAGTTTAGCCTCGTACGATGGTGCCATACTGCTTGAGACACCCTCCCATGTCTTTAACCCAGTATTTTAAAAATCGGCTAGTCGAATCGGATTTGTTTAGTTCGATTCGAAAATCGACATAATTCGTGTCGGTTTCGATACAAAATCGAGAACCGTCTGGTTTTAAAGAAGAACCGCCGGTTCTGTCCGGTTCCCTCCCTACACGTGCACGGGACACACACGTGAGGTTACCCTAATAGTTCTACGTAAACATTTTAACCTATATTACATAGGTATTTATATACCCAAGTGGAATACCCATATTTCGATGTAGGATAAGTCCTAAACATCATTAAATGAAAAAAGAATTTAAATATATTCTATTAATCATCAATTTATAATTTCATATAGTGAGGTGGCATGGTGGTTAAGACTTTTGCTACTTCATGTGATGTCTTAAGGTCGAGTCCCCTCGTGGGCGATGTCTCAAAGTTGAGTCCCCTCGTGGGTATTATTTTTTTGTGTTGTATATATTGTATAAATATTTTTTTAAATAATATAAAAAACATAAAGAAATGAAAAATAAAAAAGTTAATTTTTTGTATAGCAGTTAATTTTTGTTGTATATAGTGGTATAATTATTTTTTTAAATAATATGAAAGGCATAAAAAATTTAAAACAAAAAAAGTTTATTCTATTTGAAATCTCCATCTTTCTACTAACAATCTCTTTCACTAAATTTTTATAGAAACCTAAAAAATAATTTTTTGAAAAATTGAAGTGTTATTTCCAAAATTTGTACGCATTTTATTAATTTTTACATTGATAACCAAATATTTTATTTTATTTATTAATTTTTACATTATAAATCATGTAATGTACTATTTTTCTTACAGTTGTCAATAATATATTTTAAATTAAATAATATTATAAAATATTTTAAATTTATTATTATTTGTCTAATAAAATAATTATAAAATGTAAACTAATAATTATAATTTTAGTATATAATATTATAATTAGTTAGATTTTAATAATTTTGGATTATAGTTAGTTAGGCTGTTATAATTTCGATTTTTTAGCGGATTAGGGTTTTTCGCCAAAACGAGATTTTAATGGCCATTCTTTCATTGATTAGTCTGCTCTTTATAATAGTCCATGTATAATTATATATTTTATCTATGATAATTCTATGATTTTCCTTTTATGTGATGCAAATTTAATGGTTAACATAAGTTTATACAAGGAAAGAGCATCTCAATATTCACAAATTGATGAAAAAAATGAAAGTTAATAATGTAGTACCTTCATTTCTTATTGGATTTCTAAAAAACAATATTTATATTGAATTTTAATAATTTTTTTTAATTTTTTTGAAGCTTTAATCCGACCGATCCAGTCGATTCTCGATCCGAATCGCCAATTTACCGATCCGGATTGGTTTTTGAGATATCCGATCAGGGTCACCGATCCGCTTTTTAAACAATTGCTTTAACCTATTTTTAAGGGTTTTTTTTAACAGTAATTGATTTTATTAAGGTAATGAAGTGATACCAAAGAAAGAAGAAAGTGGGAAGAAGGAAGAAAATCAAGGGCATTTTTAAGTGGGGTGAAGGACTTTTCTATGGGTGATTCCTTTATACTTTTCAAAAGAGAGATAGCTTCACATAGATACTAGAGAAATAGATGTCAAATTAGAGTTGGGTGAACGAAGTGAAGATGTGTAACTGGAATTTTATGTAATCGTCCTATACCAATGAGGTTGAAGGACAAATTCTATAAGACAACGGTGAGACCAACTTTGCTCTATAGAGTTGAATGTTGGGCGGACAAAAAATAATATACCCATAAAATGAGTGTAATGGAGATGAAGATATTGAGATGGATGAGTGGTAAAATAAGAATGGATATAATTCACAATGAATCCATTTAAGAGAATTTAGGTGTAGCACTAATATGCGATAAAATGAGAGAGATTAGACATAAGTAGTTTAACCATATGTCGTGTCGACCAAACATAACTCTTATTAAAATATGTGAATTAGTTCAAGTAGAAAGACTGAAAACAAGAAGTGCTAAACCCAAAAGTAACATTATTGATCCAAAAAAACATATGGAAGCAATCCGAAAAGTAGGGACTTTACAATCGAATGGTTGATCGTTTGGGATTGGGTTCGGGGCATCGACATGATTATCTATCGTCTGTGGCCCATTTTCACATGATTATCTGACGCTTGAGGCCCATTTTCGCATGCTTATCTGAAGCCTGTCGCCCATTTGTCACCCACTCGAGCATCGTATACTATGCTCTCGAAGGAGGACACTATGTATCTACGCCCTCATGTGAAACACCTAGAAAGATTATTTTAGTCTAAAATTTTGGGAACGATACGATACAATTACCGCATAATTATTTTCAAAGGAAAAGTTTTGAATTTGGAATTTTATGACACGTAGATCTAATTCTTAAAAAATTGGAGAGTCTCTACTCAATTTTGAGGTATTATTTTTTCTTAGTACTTTGCTTCCAAAACTTAGTACTCAATTTTGAGGTATTATGTTTTTCCTTAGTCTAGGAAGAGTAGTTTATGGGGTGTAGAGATTATATCTCATATATCTAAGAGTGCTAACTGAGGAAGTAAATAGATAGTATACTCCCGCGGGGGTAGGAAATCGTTTTCTTCATCTCGTGCTTTTTGACCGAACATCTCTTTCCGGTATACGTGTCAAAATTTCAGCCATCAAACCACATAAAGTCTCCACGCAACTCACTGCCTCCACATTAGCAGTCCAGTTTTCTAACCTCCCTGTGACAAATTCATACAAAACTCTTCCTCTCAAACATAAAAAACCCTGTAAGATTAGAGATCTTGTTTTTGTCTGTCCAGAACCAAAAAGATCTGTAGCTTTTTTGCTGCCCCTCTTTACTCCAACCGGAACACCAGTCGGGAGACAGTGAAGAGAAAAGCAAAGAAAGGAAGTAAGAAAAAGCCATAAGAGGAGTAAAAGATCAATCAAAATCTCCATTTCTGCTAAAAAATGTCAGGTGGGGTAGGAAGTGCAGTATGCAAAGACATCCCTGAAGAAAACCCATTACCCCAAAAGAATCAGAGGAGCCTATGCTTCCTCTCTTTTAGGCAATTAAACTGTCTTGCCATTGTTGTGATCTTTGCAGCAACTGGTCTGGTAAGTCTTGAGGACATTGCCTTTGTGATCCTCTCTGTCTTTTACATTCTAATCATGTCTAAAGTTGCTTTTCCACAAATGAATTCAACTCCAGAGCCCAGAGTTTTTAGAGAGAACAATAAATTATTCAACTGTTATATTATGGTTGGTGCAATTATAGGGATGATTCTACCAATTGTGTATATTTTTGAGGGGATTTTAGAGGGGGATAAAGAAGGGATCAAAATTGCAGCGCCCCATGTTTTCTTGCTAGCTTTTCAAGTGTTCATGGAAGGATTCACTATTAGGAGGGGTTTTTCATTGCCAATCAGAGCTTTTGTACCCATATTTTACAGCACAAGGAGGGTTTTTACATTGGTGGATTGGGTTAGAGGTGAGATTGTGAAAGAGGGAGAAATGGGATCAATGAGGAGGTTGCAAATAGGGAGGGGGCTTGCAATTGCCAATTTAATGTTTTGGTGCTTCAATCTCTTTGCGTTCTTGCTGCCTGTTTACTTGCCACTGGCTTTCAAGAGGTATTATGGGTATAAGGCCAAAGGCTGATGATCATTCTCTCTCAGTTATTAGTGTTATTCTAACTTAAGGATTCTCTCTCTCACTCTCTATCATTGTAATAATGAAGTTTGCCTCACACTGTTCAATCTTCATCCATGCATATGGACTTAGCATAAGGTTTACATCTAATGATGTATTGTGGTTTGTGGATAAGCCAAAGTGGATATTTTGTATCAAATTTTGTGGAGTTTTAGTTTATGATTAATTGGTGATTATTCATGGTTCTTGGATTATTATTATTTTTTTTGTCTTTTTGGCTAGTATAGTTCTTGTAAATATTGCTTCTATTTACTTCACTGATCATCAGAGACAGGTTGAAAGGGAAATGGAAGTGTTCTAAATAGAGAAAAATAAAAATAGCTGAATGAGAACTTTGCTATTGCCAAAATTATGTTGTGTGTTAAAATGAACATAGGTTGCAGACATAATTCTCATCCATCTATAAATCGATTTTCATAATCTCCCTAGTTTCACATGTAAATGGTCCCATGTATAAAAGTTCCAAAAGGAAAAAAAATGATCTAATTTATAGGACAATTAAGTTGTTTATATTTTTCCGATCATGTATAAAAATATACACAAACACTATGAAAAAATAGTAAAAGGTGACCGTTTACGATTATCTTCCATTCTTATTATTCCCTCGGATTTAATAAAATAGTATTCCATCAAATTTCAGATCCCTTCGTAGTAATCCTTCAAATATTAGTTTTCTTGTAGATGTGTGTTTTATAGTTTTAAAATCCATTCAAATATTAGCTTTCTTGTGGATGTGTGTTTTATAGTTTTAAAATCTATGGATTAGTTTCTACTTTCTAGTTTGTCTTACTACGTCCACTATCCTACCTAACAACTAGGGCTGGGTCCTAATTAGGGCTGGAAATGGACCCAGAGGCCCGGCCTGGACCGGAAAAATTAGCCGGGCCTGGGCCTGTGCCTGCCTGGTTCACCCCTGCCGTTGGCTCTCTTTTTTTTATGTTTTCTTTTACTTTTGTTTTATTTGTTTTTGGCCTAGCCCAGTAACGGTTAGGGCTAGCACCGGGCTAGTATTGGCCCTAGGGAACAAGGACCGGGCAGGACCGGGCCTTCATAACAACCTAGAAAAAGGCCATCATCTCTCTTGTGTGTCAGCTTTCTTTCCTGTGGGCCACAAACTGAAATTTACGAAGTTCCTTTCCATGGATAAACAGAGAGCTCATTAAAAATAGTGGAATACTAAGAAAATACTGAAGTTAATTTTCAGGAAGGTATCAGAGGTATTTAAATTTCCTAATTTAGCTTGGTTTTATTTTACAATAATCATATTATCTCTCTCTTTATAGGGTATTGTTAGGCAAAAGTTCTTGTATGTCTGTGGACCTGTGTCAATCCTGATTTTCAAGGGTTGAGAGCCATGAAAAGGTCCCCAATTGCTGCAAATTCAGTTATGCCTCAAATCTGTGAATTTGGAGCTCAGAACACAATACAAATCTGATGTTATTCGAATAATTGAATTGAGTGTCCCAAAGGAGGGGCAGGTTTTATGTGTACTAATGCTATGAGTAACATGATCTACAATGAAATTAGAATATATAGCTTCTCCTTCAACATCACATGCCACTGTATGAGTCAAAAAATTGCAGGAAAACTTAGAGATGGTATGATATGACACAAAACTTGGGACTGTGTTTGTTAGAATATGACACCACAAGGTTTGAAAAGGATTCCAACCATCCCCGTTAGTGGGACACATGATTGATAAATAGTCACAAATTCCCATGAGCATATAGTCATCACTCAGGAGCAGATAGTCCCGACTCATGACACATACCACGAGCAGAGAGTCGTGATTTCAGGCCCTTAATGTCTCTGTCCTCGTAGACTATTTGCTATGTCCTTGTAGACTATTTGCCCCCGGGGGAGTGTCATGGCTCTTTGCTCGTGGGATATATGTCACGAATATTTGCTCATTAGAATAAGTTTTATGACTATTTCTCAATCATATGTCCCACATAATGATATTTATTGTCTGTCTTTTCATTAACTGTGATGCTTGGAATCCTTGTGGTCCCATACTATAACAAAACACAATTACAAAGTTGTCATATGATACCATCTTAAGTTGTCATATGATACTATCTCTAAGTTTTACAGTAATTTTTTGACCCAGTCTCCTGAGATGCAGAACAACAAGCTATATATTCCGATTTTGTTGTCGATCATGTTACTCATATCCTATCTTACTACATATAAAAACTGCCCCTCCTTAGAGCTTGAAGATATATGCTGATGTTTGAGTTACCCGCCCAATCAACATCTCTATACCCTCTTAATCGCATTACACCTCCCTGAAAAGCCAGCATGTAGTTTGAGATCAGCTGGGGATATGTGTGCGCCATTCTATAAGAGGACCATATATTTTCTCTAATACAATAATTCAGACTATTTTTCTGAAAACCCAACTGATGAGGTTTAGGCCGAAAAAATAATTTCCCTCAGGCAAATATTCAGTAAAACCGACCCTAAATAATTGAAATAAAACTTAGATGACGATGATAATATTAATATCTAAAAAATTATTCATAAGTTAATACCCAAGACGCCTAGAGATAAGTTAATACCCAAGACACCTAGAGAGCAGAAAGTGATGCATACCTGCTCTCTTATCTTAATTCTTAGGTCAAGTGGATTATTTGCCAAAAGCCTATGGACCAGTCTCATAGCTTGGGGCTTACACTTTCTCTTTTTAATGGTTTAATCTTTCTTGGTCTTTCAAGTCTTTTTCTAATACTTTTTTTGCCTTAGATTGTCTTCCAAGTAAGTGCATTACCTATTCATTTTGTTTAAGATAAAAATAGGGGAGCCAAGGCACACATTTCTCCTTCAAAATGCCACAGACTTTGACTTCAAATTTTAAACAAAACTTCCACAGGTTGATGATGAATTTATATTAAATAGATTTGGAACTTGAAGGACATATAACTGTAAACTTCATTTTTAAACCTTTCATTTCAATTCTTTCAATATCAGATCTGCACTCTTTGTTGGACTTCATAAACATAAATAAAAGGAAAAAATGCATCTAAATTGACTTGAGATTTATTTCAGATTCTAAAATATGAACATACATTTCTTGGCTTTTTGGATAGGAAGGCTTTTGAATAAGAACTTATTTAATATTTTCCCTGTAAAACAGTCCATGAGACCAGCTGGTTGCGTAACCCCAAGAACAATAGCCACACCAAACCTTCTTATGTAACAGGAAAACGTTTTACAACACTGGAAGCAAATTTCTCACATAAAGAGCTTCTCTTTTGAAAAGTTCAGGATGTTTGGGGTGGGAGATTCAGACCAAAGACATCATGTGGTGGTGTTCCCACTCATGGCTCAGGGCCACATGTTACCCATGATCGACCTCGCCCGGATGCTCGCAAAGCGTGGGCTTGCTGTCAGCATCGTTACCACACCACTCAATGCTTCCCGCATCCGTTCGATCCTGGACAGGGCAGCTGCGTCGGGCCACAGGATGCAAATCCTTGAGATTGAGTTCCCCTGTATGGAAGCAGGCTTGCCTGAGGGGTGCGAGAATTTAGACAGTCTCCCATCGACCCATTTGCTGATGAACTTTTTCGAGGCCACAAAGATGCTGCGAGACCCCTTTGAGAAGCTCATCAGACAGACTAAGAATCCTCTCTGTATCATCTCTGACACGTTTCTCCCATGGACAGCCGAGGCGGCGCAAGCCTTGGGCATCCCAAGGCTTGCTTTCCATACCTCCAATTGCTTCAGCCAGTGCTGCTGGCACAGCCTATATGTACACCAACCTCAAAAGAGGGTGGGCTCAGACACGGAGCCCTTTGTGTTACCCGGCCTTTCGGATGAAATAACAGTCACGAAAGCCCAGCTGCCTGAGCATTCAAAGGAGAACATAGCATGGATCGTTTCCGGGCTCGGCAAAGTTCTCGAAGAGATGCAGAAAGCTGATGCCCAGAGTTACGGCACGGTTGTGAACAGCTTCCATGAGCTGGAGCCCAGATATGTCGACTACTACATAAATGTGATGGGAAGGAAGGCATGGCCCATCGGCCCGGTGTCACTCTATAATCGAGACCAGGCAGACAAAGCAGAGCGGGGAATGAAGGCCTCCATCGACGAAAGAGTGTGCCTGAGCTGGCTCGACTCACAGAAGCAGGGTTCTGTTTTGTATGTGTGCTTTGGCAGCATCAGCCATTTCAACCCAGCCCAACTGGTGGAGATCGCACTTGGGCTAGAGGCCTCCAGGCGGCCCTTCATCTGGGTGGTGAAGGGGGATGCCCAGCAGGTGGACCAATGGCTGCCTGAGGGGTTCGAGGAGCGCGTGCAGGGCAGGGGAATGATAATCAGGGGGTGGGCGCCGCAGCTCTTGATCCTGTCGCACGCAGCAACCGGGGGGTTCCTGACACATTGCGGTTGGAATTCGGTACTGGAGGGCTTGAGCGTTGGGCTGCCGCTTGCTGCCTGGCCAATGTTCGCGGAGCAGCCCTTGAATGCAAGGTTGGTGGTGGATGTGCTGAAAACAGGGGTCGAAATTTCAAAAGACGACCCCAATGGACTGGTTCGGAAAGAGGAGATACATAGAGCCTTGTGTGAGGTGATGAGCAACAGTGAGATGAGGGATAGGGCCATGAAGGTGGGGGAGATGGCAGGAAAGGCAGTGGAAGAGGGGGGCTCCTCTCATCTCAGCCTCTCCCTCCTCATTGAGGAATTAGTGAGTTACAATAACAGGAAGCAATGAAACATGGGGCGGTTCTCCTTATGTTCGATGCATGCACCTGCGGGAACACTGCTTAGTAGCAATATGTGCTTCCTGGTGTATCGCGAGCGTCTTTTCTTACAAGTCTTTTATGAATTTTATTGCCATGTAAGATAGTGTACCATCTTTACAATTGTCACTTGGGTCCGGGTTTTGTCCTGTGACGTCGTGCTCCAGCAGGAGCTCATTGTATATTTACTCCCTCATTAAAAAACTTATTTAAGATTATCTTTTTTTGAGTTTTAAAATTTGTGATCCACTCTAGACTCTGAAGTCATCAGATAAGTATTTTCTAAAATAATTTGAATTTTTAGTTTTTTCACTTAAAATTTGATTCTCTATGCAATTATGTAACATTATTTTCTAATTGGAATACCGAGTTATGGGTGGCAATGAAGAGTTACTTCCCCAAACTTGTGATCCTAAAATAAAAATATTTCCAAATTTAAATTTTATCAAAGGGGTGAATGGAGGATTTGCTCTTGCGGGAGCATACACTCTTTTGACTATATGTAAAGGTGGTCTATAGATCTTAGATCTAACACTGTCTAAGATTATGGGTGCTAATGGAGAGTATGGATTCGGCCATGGGCCGAGCCCCAAATAGCCGATCTTAAATAAAAATCTTAAGAGTATGAAAAATATGTTTGAAGTAAAAATAAACAAAATACATCTAAATGAGGTTGAAAAGGTTGTAAAAAATCAATTTTCAAAAAACAATTTGTGACTATGGGTACTTTTAGAAATAACCCAAAAAGAAAGGAAAATGTAAAAATAAGAATTCACGGCCAAAAAACCTATCCTATTTTCGCCAAAATGATAGAAAATATAAAAAAACATATTACAAATAAATTTCTTATTTTTTTTTGAATTTTTATATTTTTACAATTTTTTTTTAAACATCCTCAAGCTTGACTGCCAAACTCGCAAGTGTGGCAAGCCCGAGTTAGTTGAATGCTGGTCTCAGATACGCGAATGAGCGACAATCCTAACTCATTAACATGTCACAGAGGAAAAAATCATTGTGTTACAGGGAAAAAAGCCAAAAACCATTGAGACAATTGCAATGTCTCTCTCTTTTGGGTGAATATATTTTTGCTTTTATTCGATTACCAGACAAACATCATCAGGCTTTCTTTTGTGAAAAGAATACCTCTTTAAAGAATATAGAACATAACTGTTAATGAAAGAAAAATATGATAAATGTCGTATCTACATGAAGGTTTTGGTTGGATTTGAGATCCACAATATGGGTCTTGTAGCATCAAAATATCCGCAAGAAAAAGCATCGTTCGATCAAAATGAAAGGGATACTAATTCAAGGAGGAAGGATAAATAGGTTTTATTTTCAATTTATAAATGTGGGCTTCTGAGAAAATTGTCGAAGGAAATTTATAGGATTATTGTCATCGTAGTCTTTCCTCAACTTTATGGGATATTTTACAACCGGCTACAAAGAGGTTGACAAGGTAAGAAAGGTTTGTTTGTAATCATATTTTGGACAATTTTTCATGCCAGTCTTTTTTAATTTCCTGTGATTGATTTCTTAATAGCAGCAACTCGTCGAAGGCTTCAACTATTAGATTATATACCTATAGATACAGTATCGACTCGGCCACAGAACTCGGGCCTTGATCGAAACGAGTTATTCAGACGAGTCCGAATAATTTGCCATGAGTCCAGCTTTATTATTATTTTTTATAATAAAGATAAAATAATGGTTATATATCACAAGCACCATCTTTATTATGTACGTCATAAAATGGTGCGCTGGTTAGCATGCTCTGTTTTTATGGACCTTGCTCAGGCTTTAACTTTTTGGAACTTAAAAAATGATAACTTTTTTAAAAGTAGTGTGCGACAAATCGATGCCTTAAGTTAAAGTCTTGCTGGCGCTTCAACTTTTTGGAACTTAAAATTTGATTTTTTTGAAAGTAGTGTACAACAGTATATTATTATGCAATACTGATTAGAAAGACTTCACAGCGCATTTGACTTAAATTTGAGCTGTTAAGTTAATTGAACAAAAAAATGCATCTAACTCGCCCAAAGCTCGCCTCCCTTATAGGGTAAAGCTGAGTTACTCGGCCAAGTCCAAGTAGCTTTGGCCGAGTTTTAAAACGCTGCATAGAAAAATATCTCCAATTAATGTGAAATTTGGTTTGAAGCCTATGACTTGATTTGTTTTTAAAGATTTACATGTTGGTTTATGTGGCCATTAAAGACGTTTGTGGAGCTCGTATAAAATATTTTATATTGTGAAACATAAATTCAGTGGGAGTATGGTCATCTTGTGGACCATACTAGATAAATGTTATTTGCTGATACTCGAATTTGATTCGATGTGTTAGGTCAGTCGAGTTGAAAAACCAAAGGTACTTAGGCATAAAGTTAAATCGATGAGAGTTCATTGGGTTATCCCTTGATGATGATGAAGTTGCCCGGATAATGGAGCTGAGGGATTGCATGACCCTTGTGTGTGATGGTAGGCTTTTAGAAACCAGGTCAAAACCTCATCCCTGAACAATCACACCGCATATACATAGATAAATCTATCTTAATAGCAATCCACCATTGAGGATGAAACATGTAAATGTGCGAGTAATTACTCCTATACACTATGGAGCCGTGATTACATAATGGTTTGGAGGGCTATAGTTTTGTTTCTATGGGAGAACTTGTAATCCATAAACTGGCATTATGTCACCTAACCTATTGGCTGACTTTGGTGGCCCGATCATGAACCCATGCAATGGACTGTGGGTCATAGGAATCGCTGAGTTAGTTTGATAAAGTTAGTGTGCATCGTGGTCCACAATTAGAGGTGGAATGCTCCAGTATATTCATAGTTCCTAGACCTATTCGGATCCGATTTCCATCAAAATTAATTAGTTTTAATTAATTTTTTGTCATATAATTTTTATAATGATTATTTGAATTTTTTGTAATTCTCTAGATATTTTATTTTCATCATTTAGATTTATAATATAAGAGAAAATCAATTCCTAATATTTTAAATAAACTAAGAAAAATAAATTCTATTTTAATTTCTAAAATTAAATTAAGTGTTTACTAAAAATATGCGGGACCCTCCATATGGTATTGTCGCCCATTTAATCACCTGGTAGAATTGATTGGGGCCCATCAAGGGCCACCCAGGGTGGCATGCCCCACCCATAAGAGCTTGCTTACTAAATGCTATGAGAAACCTCCATACTAGGTGGCTTGCTATTTTTTTATGAAGCCGTCATGTATTAGGAATCAATGTAATGAAATTTAATATGTGTTGTGAATCAACATATTTTGATTGATCAAGATTGAATGAATAAGAAATGAATATCCATTAAAAGAAAAAGTAAAAATATATTTTTTTTATTTAAAATTTTGATGGGAATAGGTTTAAGAAATGAAAGATAAAGTTCTAGCATCTCCATTTGAATATTGATAGTGGATTTAAGGAATGATGGATGATTCACATCTCTCACCCCATAAATCTCCTTATATCAATGATTTAGATTTGATCTCACTAAATATGACAAATCCTAAAACATAGAAAACCTATAAATAGGCTCTTTCTCCCATAATTCTATACACATATCCTCTTCTCTCTTCTCTGTAAAAGCTCTCTCTAAGCTTTACTTTTCTCTCTCTAAGGACCATGCCCCACCTAGGCCTCTCTCTCTCATTAGTTGGTTGCAAAGGGGACACGCTCCATACAAGGAAAGCTCTCTCTCCCTCTCTCTCTCATAGAAAAGGTAGAACAAGGGGGCATGCCCCACCTAGAAGATTTATCTCTCTCTCATCTCTCTAACTTTTAGCCAAGAGGACTTAGGTAGGTTAAGGCATTGAGGCCTTAACACTTTGATTCTAGATCGAGTTTCATATGCTTTTGAGAAGGTTTTATCACACTTAGTAGAATTAAGAGACCGATCATTGATCCGGAGCACCATTAGAAGGAGGAGACTCGATGTGGGGTGTAATAAGTCCGATTGAGGTAATCTTCAGCAACTTTACTTGCTTTATTTTATTTTTATGTTGTACTCTTCTATTCCTATAAAGCAATATGTCAAATTTTAATTTATGAATAAAAAAGTTGTATTTAAGTGGTAGCAAGTGAGAACCGGTTTTTGTTTGTTTGCTAAAGATATCTTTTATTGTACTTTTAACCATTGTGAGTGATCTAGTTGGTGGAAAATAAAAGAACAAAAAACGTGAAAATTTACATACCCCGTGCTAGATCACATAGGTCTACTTTCAGTACTATTATAATATCATGTTATGCTTATTTACACCATATCTATAGATAATATGCCTTTGAACAAAATAGCCAATTTTCTTTAATATGACATTCGTAAGTCGTACTGGTACCATCTACTTGAAATAGTTATTGACAACCAACCGGCTCTATCAAGACATTGAAGTAGTTGTTGACAACCAATACATAAACATGGCTGCTTGATGATAGCGGTTGAATTTGCTCAGTAACATCCATTCCCTATTCAAAGTTCCAGGTATCAGGTGTAATGGTTCGAATTTTTAGTGAAATAGTTTACTGTGAATTTGACAACACCGACTTCGTCTTGCATGATTCCTAAAATCAGCTACCTGAGATAAACAAAGTGCCTAGGCATTTAAGCTTTACATGCAATTCAGATTTGGACTTATGCATTTAAGCCTCGTAGCCGACCCCAAATAATTCAGAAAAGCTCTTGTGGTGATGATGTAATTCAAGTTTGAACGGATGCATCTTATATATATCAATATGGACCATCAATGGACCTCCTATATAAATTACCATTGAGGTACGGTCACTTGCCTCCTTTGCTATCATGTTGCAGTTTTACCAAGTTGTACATAATCAATCAATGGTTGATGCAGATCATATGTTGTTACTTCGAAGCAGGTCTTTGTCACACAGTCCACTCCCTGCCTTCTAGAGTGTCAAAGATGGAACTATGGATGGATGATAGTGTCTGATAAATCTTTGAGAGAAAATGAATAAAACTTTTCGGGAAATTAGTAGATTGTCCTCTTCTTCTTCTTCTTCTGTTCTTTTTTTTTTTTTTTTTTTTTTAAAAAAAAAAAAGAAAAATTTCAAACAATTGTGCATATTATATGTTTTGCACTTAAGTGCCTTTTTTATATTGAATATTATTTTTTAATTTTATTATATTTTGTTACACATACGCTTAAAGTTAAAATTTTGGGCATCCATACTTTTTGTTATGATGCGCATGTAAAAAAACAGCAGCGCTCAAAAATTTTAAAAAGTTAGAGGTATTGTGGTTATTTTATTATTTCAAAATATTTTTAGGTGTTTTTTTTTACAAATTTGAGATGGATAAGTATCAATTCTCTAAATTTGAGCTCATTTTTATATACAAAAGTGAAAATAAAATTAAAATATAATATAAACTCGCAAAAGTGGGACTTGAGCATATAATATAAATTATATTTTATACGTAACTACTTTTAAATTTTGATAATAAAATGAATTCATAAATTCCACGATTTTTTTTTATTTTTTAGAAGAACTCAATGGAAGAGGAGAAGTATTAACCGTTATTAATATTGCAGGCCTGGTCCTGATACTACTTACACCACTTTGACTTGTAAATTATCCCCAAAGAGAGGTCATCAATGGAAAACAATTCATGGTAGAAAAAGGGTAAATAGTTATTGCATATACCTATAAAAGGGAAGATCCCTCTAAAAGTATCTCAATACCAACAGTTTGGGTAAGGTATTAGCTTCTTTGTTTTTTCAAAGGAATTGGTTAATGTAATTGTTGTGTTCATTCCTCTCTCTCTCTCTCTCTCTCTCTCTCATCAATACTAAGCATTTCCTAGTAGCTATTATCTATGTAAAATTATTTATATGTTCAGTTTAACTCCATGATGGCAAGGTTATCAACTGTCCTAGACAGTGTCCGGGTACGTATTAATGTTATCAGATTCGTTTTGGAGTCTTTTTCGGTTTAGTAAAAAAAATAAAATAATTTTGTGTTTCGATCGATGCGGGGGAAAACTTTCGATTTTTTTTTTTAAATTTAATACAAAATAAATTAGATATTTATATATATAAATAAATAAACATAATAAAAAATTAAAAATAAAAATTTAAAAAAAAATTAAGTTTTTTTTATATAGATATATCTTTCTTTAGGCTGAAGTTTAAGCCGAATTGGCTTAAAACATACCCGAATCTGACTGAAGCGGCCCAAATTTGACTGAAACAGCAACATCAGGCTTCGCTTCGCTTCCCTCTAGGCCTAAAATTTGAAGGGGCTTCGACCCCTCTGGGTGAATCTAAACAAATTTGACAACACTGATAGGCATGTGAAATTCAATTACTTGAGTATATAATGAAAACTATTCCCTCCATCATCGTCCAACCTATTGATTGCATTTGATGAGGTACATAATGATGGTTGTAACTATGATCAAATGGCTTATATAGCTTTTTCTTAATATAATCATTATCAAAATTGATTTTGCTAATACTTTCTAGTCATGTAATCATATAGTATTAACTAATCTTTGAATCTGTCTTACGATTTTCATTAATGCATGGTTCCTATTAGCCATTTTTTATAGTTCATATGGTCATCATAACACCATGATCAAGGGGTTAGCATTAGGTAGAACCATATCAAGGACAAATTTAAAACAAAAAACAAAAAATCAAATGTGCCCTATACATTCCTGTAAAAAAAGTAATATAATTCAGTGATTTAAAAAACAAATCAAAATTGAAAAGTGACGGTCCAATTCAGTGAGTTAAAAAACTAATCGGTGGTCTGGATCGGGCATAAAAAAAGCCAGTCTAGATAGGTGATTTGGCAGTTCGGATCGCTATTTTACTGCACGGAAAACATAGTGAACTGGGGAAAAAACACTTGAAAAAATAATGAACCAGCCAAAAATCGATCCGGATCAATAAAACGGCAGTTTACTGTAGCAAATTTTCAATTCTCTTCTAGACCCGAACAATTTCCTATATATTGACTTGATATGGGTTGATCGATTCCCGAATCCGACCGGACAATTCCATACTGACCCAGTGTTTCTTAAGTCATTGGTTAAGTCACTGGTCCAATACATTGAAGAGTTTCAATATAGATGATAGAGAAAGAGATAGATTCATCCTCCTGGGTGATTTTGGATGTTTGAATTGGAAATTTTATCTTCCTAACTCTTTTATAAATAAAATTATTTTATTTGTACTCCTTTATTATGGAACTTGACTACCAAAATATCCCATTATATCACTTTAAAATTTGTCCCCTTCATTAGCTACCAATTCAATACCACGTGTGTCCCACCCTTAGATTTAATACATTTAGAATATATGGATGAATATTACATAATGAGATAGTTAAGTTTCAAAAAACTATACAATAAAAGGGATTGATTTGCATAGGGTTGCAACTTTAAATAATCCAATTAAGGCGCACTCTAAATTTTTTCATAAATGTAATTTTGATATCAAAAATTTTAAAAATGGCTTGAGAATCTATTTTCATCTCTAATTATAAAATTTTAATCTCTAAAAATGGTTCAAATAAAGGAGATCTATAAATACAAGAAAATCTTGAAAATGGACGGTTCAGATAATGTGTTGTAAGATACACTATTTCGCAGACTCGAAATCTTTTTTTTTATCTTTTTATCATATTCATACATCGTGATGTCGAGATGATCAATTAGAGATGATCAATTAGAAGGTTTTCCATTCAAACAACGTTCTACGATGAATTTTTTATTGGCACCTTTAATTCTACATTTTAAGGTTGCAACTTTATGTAAACTTTGTCCATAATAAAATAGTTCAAAATTTCTAATGAACTTATTAAACTACATTTAACATATTTTCTCTCTCTCTTCCCACTCTAATCCCTTTTGGTTATTTTTTTTTCTTGCTCCTCTTTGTTAAAATTTTTCACTAAATTTAGTTATTTTCGTTATGTTTTAAATTGTTATGCTCTTTTTGGTTCTTTTCTTTTTTAAAAACAATTGCTGTTCATGGTTAACATCTTGTTATTTTTTGTTATTTTTTTTGTCCTCTCTTTTGACATTTTAATAAATTAATCTATCTTTTTAAATAAGTTTGTCAAGTAATAATATATGGATATTTGGAAGTTTGAGAGCCTCTCGGATTGATGGTTAAGATTATGTAAGGGAGTAAATTCCAAATAAGATTCTCCCAGTTTCATGAATGAGGACGAAATATATTGAGAAAATATCTTCATAGCCCATTTTCAACTTTCATTTCTTCTTAAACCCAAAATATCAAAACCAATCTTCTAACTCCCAAATAACTTTATCTATTTTTATTTCAACTTTTAACCCAAACATTTTTTAAAAGACGTCTTTTTTCTAACTCTCTCTCCTCACATATTTCTCTATCTAGACTGTCCGCGTTTAGGAGCTCAGACTCTTTCTCTCTCTCTTCGCCCTCCTTTGTCTCTCTAAAAGAGTGTTTAGAAGCTTAATCCAATACTTTCGTCTCTATCTAAACTTTCGTCTCCCTCTCTATACTTTGGTCTCCCTCTCTATACTTTGGTCTCCCTCTTGCCTTCCTTTCTCTTGTTTCAATTTCTCTTCAATTGCAAAGAATACATCTCTCTCTCTAGTTGCGTACAAATCATCTTTCTCTTACAATTCGCAGAGACCTCAAAATGCCCAACGCTATTCTTTCTCTCTCCTCTGCACCTTCCATATCTCTCTCTTCCAAACAACGCTCCAATCTTTTTCCACTCACACCTCTATAACTCAACAAAACGCTACAATTGTCCACCTTCAGAATGTCACCCAACAATGGAAAATTCAGTCTCAAACCCTTAGCGGCCATTATTGAAAAGGAAACCCCAATCTCTGAAGGACCTGAAACCTTCTTGAGAAAAGGAGAAGAGGAGCCCTCCATTTCATCTTCATCTGCTACTGAACACATGATCCGAGAAGCTCAAGATACTGTTTATTCATCCAACTTCTCTCTCTCTCCTCACTTGTTTCAATCTCTCTCAATGTATCAAGAGAGAGGGGTTTTCTTTTGAGTTGGTATTCTTTTTTCTAACTCCCAGAGATGAACGCATTGAGATTGCCGGAAAAGTGTTCGGAAAAAGAGATGGGGTTTCTATTCCGACGTTAGTGGCGTTTTCCGTCTGATGGATCAAAGGGAGGGTGTAGTTTTCCAGTGAGTAGGTATTGGGGGAGGTGTAGTTTTCCGGCGAGCGGGTGCCTGGGGTAGTATAGTTTCCAGGCGAGTAGGTGAGGGGGGAGGTGTAGTTTTCTGGCAAGTAGATGCCGGGGAGGTGTAATTTTTCAGCAAGGAACTTTCTGGCAAGTTAGGTTCCCTGACTCTAAAGAGTTGGGGGAGATAGAGAGAGAGTGAGAGGGGTTTGGGAGGTTGATCGGGGTAGAGAGAAAGAGAATTATGTCAAGAGAGAGAGGGGTTTAGAAACAATGTATTTTTTAAAAACTTTTGGGTCAAAAAAATTAGTAAAAAATGAATAAAATATGTTTAAAGGGTTGGGAGATATAATAGAGTAAATTTCTATGTAGTAAGAAACCTCAGTTCAATGGAGAAAAGAAAGTTGAAAATGAGGTCTATAGAGATATTTTTTCAAATATATTTAAGGGAATATAAAGACACGGTTAGCATGTGGCTAAGCCCGCACATGTACAAGTGCATGTTTGGCAATAAATATATTTTTTAAATATAATTTGATCCTAACTTTTAGAAAATATATAATCTTTAACATGGACATCATGAATATGAAAAGATAAATAAAAACTGAAAATTAAAAATAATAATTATATTAAGAAAACATTTGAACGGTTAGTTATAATTGTTTTTAAATAGACCACCTATTTGCATCCATCTTTAAGATGGACGTTTTATACCCCTAGACAGCATATTGTACAAATGCGGTCCAGCCTGCGTAAAACAATTGTTCATAAAGCAAAAGCCTTTGGAGAGAATACGATCATATACCATTCTTTATCTTTTCAAGTACTATAATTATACTCCACCGTATATAAAAAATCTTTTATTGGTCTCCTCAAATATACAATACCTACAACAAAAATCCTCAATTCTACATTATCTATCTTTAACATAGATGCCTTAGGGCTTGAAACATTTTTTCATGTAACAAAGGACTTCGGGGAGAATACAATGATGTGCATTTTTTATCTTTTCTGCGATTGTACTCCAACGTATATAAAAAAAAAAAAGTATAAAATGAGACCGTTTAGCTTTGATACAAGGTAGTCACATTAATTTTGACCATTGAATGTGACCTTGGATGGCTGCAATTATTCTATTAATCAAGTTTAAACTTCAAAAGAAAATTTTTCGAACTTTGTTACACATCCAAACTATCAAATTTCACATCAAATGATTGTAAGGAATTGTGACTACCTTGTATCAAAGATAAATGGTCTCATTGTCTACAACCCCATAAAAAATCATCTATTGGTCTCCTCAAATCTACAATACCTATAACAAAAATCCTCAAATCTATATATATATATATATATATATATATATATATA
>NW_006494916.1:5067414-5100882 GCF_000471905.2 Amborella trichopoda | reverse complement strand
CAAAACAAGAAAATTATTTTAAAATATAAAATAAAATTAAATAAATCATATGACAATTATAATAGTGTTAGTATAATATATAACTTACTGTAAGTTATATATTATATTAACAATATCACTAATGGAGCTCACACTCCACGACGAACCGTCACAAACCCACCTTCTTTTATAATTTTGTGCCCCACCCCACTCATTCACGTTAACGACGTGGGTCTAAAAATGCTCGTCATATTTTCTCGTTTGTTCTTTTTGTTTTCTGGGAGGGAGAGCACCTGCAAACATACTCTTAGGGAGAGAAGGAGCGGTGGTCCCACATTAAGAAGCTTTGAGGAGGAACAATAAAGAACTTTGAGGAGGAACACTAAAGAAAGGTACACAACAAAAGAACTCAGAAGCCATTTTCTCCATACATAGAGAGAGAGTGAGAACAACATACATATATTTAATTACCTATCTCTAGATAGAGAAAGTACAATATAAATACGTCCACTTTCTAGCTTGAAGTTATGAGAGATTGATTTTATCGTAAACCAAATTTCTAGAGAGAAAGAGCCCAAAAACCACACTTCTATTATGACAAAACCAAATTGCCTAACAACCCCACAATCCCCACAGTTGATATGTCAAATTATATCCTATGTGAGAACATAACCCTTAATAAAGAGGTAAGACAAGAAGGGATAAAATTCGAAATAAATACATTTGGGAAAATTTAAGTGTGGTACCAATGGTGAAAAGATGAGAGAGTAAATTTAAGTGGGCTGGCCAGGTGTGGCACAGGCCCAGTACAGTACAGCACCTGTTAGGAGGTGCGAGTTAGTTCAACTAGGAGGCTAAAAACGGCAATAGTTCAACTATGAGGCTAAAAAAGGTAACGGATGGGCCCAGAAGGACATGGTTGGAAGTAGTGAGAAGAGATAAGGGGCCTTATGGCCTCACTAAGGTATGACCCTTAAAACAGCAAAATAGCGGACCAAGATTCGTATAGCGAATCCCAATGAGTTGGGAAAAGGCTTTGACGATGATGATGATGGTGAGAACATAACCATCAGGTGGAGTGATATTCATGCAATGGCTTCTTCACTGTTCATTTGCACATACAAGTAGTCCTCCACAATATTTGGCTCACTTGAGGACAAATTAAGATCATGCTTCAACAGATTGATTTAATCTCTTTCTCTCTCTCTCTAACCTCTCCCTTGCTCTCACTCTCTTCCCAATTTCGCTGTCTAACTTGTTTTCACTAATTGCAACAAAGGCCACTCTCTTAGCAGATGGTGAAATTATAAAACTCCAAAATATTATAGAATCAACCCAAACATTGATGATTCAGGCCCCAAATTGATCATAATCTCTCTGTCTGTGTGTGTGTGTGTGTGTGTGTGTGTGTGTGTGCGTGTGTGTGTGTGTGTGTGTGTCTGTGTGTGTGCGACAAGCGCATAACCTCTCACTAGAAAAAGCTCTATAGAGTTGGGAGAGAGAATGGAGCTCAAATATTTAAAGGCCATATGATGTATATGAAAGAGTATAAAATAAAAGAGTGATTTCAGTCCACATTGCTTAGGTAGTAAAACAAGGTGGTATCAATGAGGCTCTAAGAAGAAAATAATTATAAGAAAAATATTTATCAGAGTTTTAGTCCCACATTGCTTAATTAGTGAAATAGGGTAGGTGAGTAAGTCTACAAAAGAAGAATTGTTAGAGAGTGATTTGAGAGAATGTATAACGTATGTTACATATTATTATATAATATAATAATATTATAAAATATAATGCATAAAATAATGAATAGTATATAATATATTTATCCGGATTGGGTCGCACACTCAAGGACCTCAATTTTTAACCAAATAGATCTCGAACCTGCGAAACTTATCATTCAATCCCTCGAAGTTGGGATCGAGCTGCCCAACATATTGAGATCCAATCCCCAAATTATGGAATGGTGATCCCAAACCTAGGGATCTTCTAACCTTTAACGATCCCTTGCTCCCAATCTGATCGCAGAACCAGCCTAATTGCAGTAACTATCATGCCACAAAAATAAACACCAAATGTCTTCATCAAAATTGTTGTTATCCCGTACAATTCTAACCAAATTCCCAAAAGTCCGGCTTAGCCAGAGTCGACGCCTTGCCAAATAATATGATCAAATCAATACAGTCATGGGTAATTCCAATATCTTTGAGTCTCATGTTGGTGCAGGTCAAGATGCCTATTATCTTTGATATTTTTTTAAATTTCAGAGATGTATTAGGATTTTTAAAAAATTAAAATTCCTTTTTAATGTTTTTAAGTTTTTTAGGGATTTTAAGGTTCTTTTGCCCTTTTTGTTAAGGATTTTAGAGACTGTTTGGAAAAGTAGTTACAGTCCTTACAGAATATTTATTGATCAAGGGAAAAAATGTTTATACGAATTTTATTTTAATTAGCACATTTAACTCAATTAGAATAAGGATACTGGGCTATACGTAAGGTCTTTAATAGGGTCTTTTTTATAAATAGGGGTGTATATTAGGGTTAGGGTTTTTCTCTCAGAGTTGAATATTATTTGTTTTGAGTGTCCTAGTTAAACCAAAGAGATAAGAGGCTTGGCTTGTAAGTTCCCATCATTATTTTCAATCAAATTGTAGTAAGTTGATTTCACTTTATAAATATTCCACTAAAACATCAGGTCTAAGGTTGGCTCATCTCCCAAAGCGCCCAAGGATATGTTGCAAGTGCAGCGGCTGCTGTAGAAGGTCAAGGTCGAGGTGGTGGTGGATTAGCTTCACTCAATGATCTAAAGAGGGAAACGGAGGAATTGGCATATGAGATATGTCGAAAACATTTGAATCAAAGGAGGCTTCAGTCATTCATGATGATGGCGAATTCGAGTCCAATCTTAATGAAAAGTCAGGTTTAGCAGACTTTAATCAACTACATAACTAGGCGAAAGACAATCCTATTGTGTTTGAAGATCGAGTTATGTTCTCATGGTTTCAATTTGAAACACCTATCTTTGCTCTATGAGTCTTCCTGTCTTTAATGATGATCATAAGGATGATCCGCCTGTCTGATCAGATCAATCAAGAGATAGGGGTTCAGAATGCTCTTTTCTTCAGCCTTGCATTCTTGATTCCATAGGGGCCCCTTCAGTGACACTCTCTCCTTGCTGAAAATCGAGAACTTGTGGGAGGTCCGATCTATGACAAGGACCCCAGTGATCCTATGGTTGATGGAGATCTGATCTTTGATAAAAAACCAGTCTATGGTGAAGAGCAAGAACTCATAGGTGGTTTAATTTATGACAAAAACTGGAATCTTGTGGATGAATCGATTTTTGATGAAGCGTGGGGAGAGGGTGAAGAAATTGTTCCAAAGATTATGGAAACAAACGGTTCATGTAATGGTAAAGGAAAAGGTGAAGATTTTCATTTACAATATAATGCATGTTCGGAGGCCATACGGAATTTCACGAAGAACATTCCATGAATGATGAGTATCTAAGATTTTATTCGGAGTCCTAAAGTTGCAAAGGTTTGAATAGAAGATAGAAATTTCAGGAGAGATTGACAATATAGAGAGGAAGAGAATTCCGATTGAACTAGAATTCCGTGGGCCAAAGAAAGAGAAAGATGATGATGTGGCTCTATGGAATCTCACATTTTTTGGATTTTCCGCCGTTGAGTTTGCCTTTGCCATAAATGACACCTACCAAGTGGTTCACGATATCCCTTGATTATGAGATTCAAGTGACAGATGAGTTGACTTTGAGTGATTGTATCTTCGACAGAGTATAACTTTTTGCTCATAAACTAGAATTGCTATTATTGGTACACATTCGAAAACTTATTCAAAGCTTTACAACATCTTAATCCACTCCTTCAGATTCCCTTGCCAATTTCATCAGAAAAACCTCTGAAGGCCCAAACTCACGAGTTAACAGTTTACAACTTAATTTCTTTTCTTTTATTTTTCTTTTGAAAAAGTTTACAATGTGATTTCCAATGTGATTTTTGGGATAGTTGAATTTGATAAACTTATTATCAATTCCTCACTATACACGTCAAGGTAAGTTTCTTGAGGATTTTTTCTTGCTACCCAAAATCCAGAAGTCCCAAGATCATGTGCGCAATTTTCGGGTCAAATAGAATTGTGGATTTGACATAGGATACATCTTAGCACACTTCAAAACTTGATGATTCTCCAAATGGGAGTCTGATACCAGACATGATTCCTCTTATTTTTTGAATTTTTTCTATCGAATTGTAAGGATGTATTTTTAGGCTTTTTAGGGATTCTTTAAGTTTTTTGGGGATTTTAGGGTTTTTTATTTTTTAAGAATTTTAGGGGGTTTGGAAAAGTAACTAAGAGTCCTTATAGAATTATTATTTATCTACAGTAAAAATGTTACTGTGAGTTTTGTTTTGATTAGAACTTCTAATTCAATAAGAAATAGAATTTCTTGCGTTCTAAATGAGATCTTTTATTAAACTATGAGCTATACTGGGCTTTCTCTTTCAAAGCTGAATACTATTGTTGTTTTTGAGAGTCCTAATTAAACCATAGAAGCTAAGAAGCTTGGCTTTAAAGCTTCTATTAATTTTCAGTCAATGCCTTATTTATTTGCTTTCTTTTTTGCATCACATTCTCACATGAAACAAACAAATTTCATCAGATTATGAGTTTGATTAAGCAATGTACCTTCTTTGAGCAGCTTCCTCCTCCTCCACAAGCAGCTTCTGGCATCGTAGGGCTTCTGCATCCTTGTCTGTCAACCAAGCTTTAATCTGCAGTAAGTGTTTAACTGGTTAAACCCTTAAAAATGTACGAAAGCACTTCCAAAAATTCAGGGCACAAAGAGAGATCAAGTTATAACACTCATTTGGGCAACTTAACAAGAAGAGAAAACCAATGTTCAGTGGTCAATTACCCAACCTGATCACCAATGCCCCCCCCCCCCCTTTTTTACTCTCTCTCTCTCTCTCTCTCTCTGTCTCTCTCTCTCTCACACACACATGGAGAGAGACACAGAAAATGAAGAAAGGTAATTGGTGTGAATAATTTGAAATAACAATTACTTGATGAGACTCGACACAAATGAGATTTTTGCACTACAAATAAATAATCACCAACTAAACCATGACTGTTTTTAAATGAATTCACATCTCAAAAAAAAATACTACAATTAATTATTTTAGTATATGCCATAACCAATGGAGCGTGGACTATAAGGTGCTCCAAAAGGCACTGGTGATTTGTAGGATGAATCCCTTCGGGGACCCACGACGATTAATCTCCACCATCCATCACTAATGGATGGTAGACACCCTTCGGAGTGCTGTAAAGTATCACACTCATTTGATTATGATATGTCCCCAATAATGAAAACGAAAAAATATACAATAAGACCATTTACCTTTGGTACAAAAACATCACAATCACCTGTAGTTATCAGGTGCGACCTCGGGCGGCTAGGGACGCTGACTGAGCACAAATTCTAGAAAAATATTTTCTCAAACTTTGTGACACTACCAACAGCCAGATTTCACATTCGATAGATCGGATGATTGTCACCTTCTTGTACCGAAGGTAAACAATCTTATTGTATACAATCCCAATGAAAACACGTACCAATTTTTGTTCCACCAAGAAGCTAGTGCATGCAACCAAGTTCCTCAGCTCGAGGCCAATTTTTCCAGCTTCTCCATCAAATATAAACTTCTGCATGGATATAGCTGTACCAGCACACAAGAAAGTTCTCTCACTAGCATCATCCAGGAGACTGAAGAGGTCCTTGGATGAAATGGGGAACCTCGAAAGCTTTGCTTGAACTAGATCCTACACAGAAATATCTCCACATTAATTGCTTATTAAGAGAAAAAGGGAAAATAATTGTAGTGTCTGAAACACCTATAAATCCTAAAGGTCATATGAAAATTTGGAACCTCGCTTTTTGGCCAAGTAAAAATTGAAATCTCAAGCCGGTGCCGTAGTCAATCATTTCCTTCAAAAGACTATTTTGCCCATATTATGTGGTGTTTGGAACAATGGACAACCAGGGGTTCTACTACTTAAATGCACCGGGTATTTTAGTAAAATTTAGCAAATGTGACAGTCACATTTTATGGAAATACTCATTGATCGGTGGTTCAACTGCTATGGGCATTCGATAAGAAATGACAACCAAGGCACTGCACTGAAATTCCAATTTTCTGGAGCAGCTGCACAATTAATAGCACATGCTCTGAGCACTGATTTCTTGCTAAACCCTTCCAGTCCCGCCCCCCCACCCCGAGCCCAACCCAAAAATGGCAGGAAAAAAAAAAAAAGTCATCCACAAAAATAAGCCAAAATAAAAGCAAAATGCAGGTCCAATAATGCCACAGGCACTGTTATTGTTATTTTCCATCCAAAAAATTATTATAAAATACCAACGAGACATTAAACAGGTCCAAGAGCAAAAAAAAAAAGGGAACAAAAAGTAATTGAAGATTCCAAGTTACCAGAAGGGCCGACCCAGCCTTTACATAAGAGTGCGGCAAGGAAGAGAGGCTAGGTTTACGAATAAATGATGTCAATGCCCTTACAATGGAAGATCCAGGAACATCCTGCAAAAGGCAGCCAATTAACTACATGGGAGAAGAAGAAAAAATGTCCAAGGCAGCATTTTTTGTTCTAATTTCTTAATGCATTATTTACTTATTTATTTGTTTATTTACGCAGGCTTGTGGAATGATCGACAGCAAATCCAAAGCAATCAATATAAAACATAGTTGTAAGAGAGAAGTGTTAGGATTGCTAAGCTAAAATGGTTGAGATCAGTTATAAGCACAACTAGGCTAGGATATGAGTAATCAGTAAAATAAGTATTAGATATTCATTTAAGAGACAAGGTATATCACCTCGAGAACCACATTCTTGAATGATACTATCTCCTTCGCCTCATCCAAGGAAAGCTGGAAAAAACGCATAAGTTGGGTTTGTTCTTGAATAATAAGAAGGCCATCTCTTTCTCATATAACAAGAGAAAACATCTGATTACCTTATCCCAGAAGGTACCCAAGTAATCTCTGTTCACTCCAGACTCCTACAGCACATCAGAAAAGCATCAGCCAGACAGAATATAACATGAAATGGGAAGTGTTACTACAGTCTTTGTACTCTGTAACTCTAAGGGGCTTTTGTGTTCCGCTCAAAACCAATAACTTACGTAAGTTAACAGAGGCAAAATGTAAAATCTGAATAAAAAATCATTCAATCATGTCATAATAAACCTCTCTTTTTATACAAAGTGATGTTTCTTCTGACCAAATTTACACGACTTTTCATGAAGATGTCACCCAAATATGACGGTCATAAAATAAATTGCCATGAAATAAATAGTGGTTAAAGGTCAAAGACGACGACATATTTGTCACCAGCATACAATCCACTGAAAGGAAAGAGGACCACAGAAAAGTACAGAAATGTCCAAAGGTATACAGATTTACGCATTTGGATTGAACTCTGACACACCTATACTTAAAACTAAAAGAAAAAAAGCAAACAAACAAACCAAAAAGCACAACCTTTTTTTTTTTTTGAAAAGATTGATTGACCAAAATAAGGAAAAAAAGGACCAAGCTGATGGATTAAAAAAAATTTATTGTGAGATCAATCAAGACACCTATGCCAACAAACACATAGGCATACATATTTACGCATTTGGATTGAACTCTGACGCACCTATACTTTAAACTAAAAGAAAAGAAGCAAACAAACAAACCTAAAAGCACAACCTTTTTTTTTCTTTTGAAAAGATTGATTGACCAAAAATAAGGAAAAAAAGGACTCAAGCTGATGGATTAAAAAAAAATTATTGCAAGCTCAATCAAGACACCTATGCCAACAAACACATAGGCACCAGAATTTTGAAAGTACAACAAAAGAAAAGGCATTCCTGAACCTTTTCAATATTCAAAGATCGCCGATGCACACGAACATGCCTTCTGTGATTGATGGGTGAATAGAACTCCCGAGAACATTTATCGCACTTATGCATCTGAGGTTTTGAAGGAGAAAGCAATGGCCATCCCGGAAGATCTGCAGCAAAGGCACAACCATAGATGTAGAACATGCCTAATCATTATGAAGCAAAACCTATTCGCTACTGATTTATTATCACCCAACATACCTGCTTTAGCTGCTTGAGCAAAGGCAACAACAGCCTCTGGAATTTTAAGAGGGTGGACCTGTTCAGGTTGGCTCTTTCTCCCTTTCCCAAGTGACCCCGATCCCTTCACATAGTGAACAGGATCCTTAATGCCGTTCAATTCAGATGAATACGAAGTGATACCATTACAATTTTCTCGCATATACTCCTTCGAGTCTACCTCAAGCTCGTCTTTTGAACCTTTTGAAATTTTATTTGGTCCCTGCTGGTCTAATGCATGTAGTAATTGGATCCACTGGACAGGACTTTCACCAGCCCTAGAAAATGAGAGGAAAGGCTCTCTTCCAATTGCTTGTCTTATAAAACTGTCGAGTGAATCTTGACCTTCTTTCTCAGATTTAAGAACCTTGCTCTCAAGTTTCATTGCATCCGAAATGTTGGAGGGGCTTACTTTCCCTAATGGCATCTGATAGCTGGTGGAAATTGCACCGTTACTTAGGAATTTTCTTCTGCATGGAAACAAGAGCAAAATAATTAGCATATGGAGGCTGACAAACACAACTCACCTAGTTCGCCTCAGGTAAAAGTTAAGGACTCAGACTCCTCAGGACTCGAACTGAACCTGAGTCGAGTGGACCCAGTAGAACTCATAAGACTCGTCTATTTAAAGAAAACGGTATTAGGTTAGACATGGTCTAACCTATTAAACCTGCCTAGTGCTTAGGTCAAGTTGACTCAGGTGAACAATGATACATGAAAGGGCCATATTAGGCATTTATTGGGAATCTTATACAAATACACAGTTGGTTATCATGTATTTGGCATGTGTCAGACCATCAAATGGAAAAGTATTTGTACTTGTATAAGTTGTATCATCCTGTTACCCATCATCAATCATCCTTGAAGTTTAGTTTCATTAGCCCTCTCTACAAGAATCAACGAACTTTCTAAAATTTGTGACCAGCAAGTCTGCTATGAATTTATTTTCAGATTTTTTTCCTCTTGTTTTTGAAACTGTTAAATTATTTCCAGTTTTGAAAGAGCATAAATTTTCTTCTTTCATATCTCGTCCTGTCAGTAGCTAGGAACAATTGCAAAAATCGAATTATACGGGTTTTTGATGTTTCCAGATAATTTTCTCTCAAAAAATAAAACCTGACCTTTTCAACCAAACATATTACAATTTATGCGGTTGCATATTATGAAAGCCTTTTTTGATAAATACATAATATGAGAAACTTCATTTTTGGGATGATATCATAGAGATCATATCCATGTTACAGTAGGATTCAGAATTGCACTTCATTGGTTAAGGTGTTAACCATTGCAACACAATGCTTCAAGTTCAATTCTTACTGCTGAGTTACCCAGAAAAGACATTGATGTTACAGCAGGACATATTCAACTCAGGCCTGTTAAAATAATTTATCAAATTGACAAACAAATGGATATCGAATTATAACACGGGTTCTGTTGATAATGGGCTAGTAAGGTTTCCTTTGGCTAAAGAGGTATGGAATAATCACCAGCATTTATATCACGGAATATAGGACAAGAAAAAATTATTATATCATTGAACGAGAAATGGAGAAGATTTCAAGAATAGATCATGATTGAATATTGGGTTGCAGCATTTATCGAGTATTGCAGGACATCCATTTCACATAGAAAGGTTCTTCACTAGTTACTGAGGAATCAGCTTGCGTTGGCATCACAGTCAGCACTGCTTCCTAAGATACATTACTAGAACCATCAAAGGGATTATACATAGTCTGAAACAGTACATTATTAACTCTTGAGCTTAGTGTGATGCATCCAGCAAACCATGACTCTATCAGATAATTAGATACATTTAATTTGTTGATGGTCTTTTTTATTTGACCCACCAGACCAGACAGTTCTCATGCAATTCACCAGTGAGTTCCAACTGCATATCCTAAAACCGGAACAGAAGGGCATCATTGAAATGGCTCTCTTGCAGATGTCTTATACAAATGCATTGATTTGCTTCTCAACAGACAATAAAAAATAACCAAAAAAAAAAACTAACTTTGCAGCCTCTCAAGAAGAGGAAGCAAACCAGACAGTTGAAGATGGAATCCTCTCGAACATTGATCCACATTTCAACCTGCTCATGAGTTCCAAGAATCAATCCATAGTCATATTCGCTTTGCTCCTCCTTTCATCATGTGACTTTAGAATATGCCCCAGTGCACACCCACCTTCTTATTGAATCCAGTTATGCACGAGATCTCTCTTATCTACATAGCTTGTTCAGCTTGTAACTTCAATTTACTTCGAGGGTAGGTTAGAGGGGGATTTAAACACAGGATGTGGTTCTGCAATTGTCCATGCAGTACCTAGTCAAGCCAGAAGCCGAAACCCGCAACTAGCAAACGTGAGAACTTCCATTGACTCCTAGGAGAATCCATTGTCAATGAATCAAATTTTGACTCAGATCATATAGCGTTCCCAGCAACTTGCTTCTTAACCCCCAAGTTCTGAATTCCACTGCTAACCGGCTGGAAGAAAAAGCAGTTCCTTCTAACAACAACAACTTTGATACCACAATAATGCCCCCAGCTGCATTCCTAAGAAAGAAGAGCTACTCAACTATACCTATCCTTACCCCTTAAAAATCTCACCACCACAAGGACCACTCATTTAGACTCAGTTTCATGACAATCATCGGATTATTTATTTCTCCTTCAAAGTCTTTAACAATCACCCTCATCACCTGCCACCTAGATCCCTCTAATTCTACAGCAAGATCTTCACCACTAGTTTCTCATAGTTGACTGAGTAGACTGCACTCCCTGTTGATTCCCCAACCCAATTCCATCGAACTTTTCCTCACTTTGTTTCACAAATTAACAGCCTCCCTTTATTCCCTTCATTTTAACATTTGCAACTGGTTTCCGCTACATTCCTGTTGATACACAGCTTAATGTCCACCAATCTCCAAGTTCTCTTCAGCGCAAATAAATTATTTCTCACCTTTTGAGTATTTTCCATTGCACCCATATATCTACACAAGACATTATGATGTTTCTATCATCTTCCTCTACTACGTCTTGCCCACTAAACTCAACAACCTGCCTAAGGCGTCCCTACCTCCTGCCTCCCAAGGGTTTTTCCTTTTCATTGCCTTGCTCACCAAGGATTTCCCTCCTTCAATTCTCTTTCTTAGTGGGCTGAAAATCACTATCAACTGGATTTCCTTATCTTGATTTATCTGATGCACAATGCCATTACGTATAGGAGTGTCTCCTATGATGAACACACAAGAGGCCGTGGCCAAGAAAAATTTCCCTTCTACATCATTAGAGCAGCAGGTGTGACCCTTCTCAAACTGTTAATCAATTCACCAACTCCAATGTCCCTTTTACTTCTGCCATCTCCTCCTTCTATTGTGTACACATCATCCAACCCAAACCGCACCCCCACCCCCCCTCCCAAAAAAAAAAAACAAATAAAATAAAATAAAAATAGATAAAGCCCAACCACAAAAACATTGCTGCAGAGTATTTCAAAGGGTTCACAAAGAAACCAACTACTTTTTGCTATTATACCCATAATTTCTTGATTAGATACGAAAGGAATGCTATTTTACCCTAAATAATTAATAAAAATTTAAGGTTCTCTCAGCCATTAGTGAAACTATGAATTCCAACATGTTTTCTTCATAAGATAAGTTCCATTGACACAAAAGAATACAGATGCAGTACAATCTGAAAACCCAAACAAAAACTTCCTATTAAATCACAAACGAATATTTGTTTTGTCGAATAATATAAATGTTGATATTGTTCCACAATCAAATGGATTGAAAGCAATTCAATCATTTTTCTTAGTTCTAGAAACATCATATCCATATCTTACAAGATGTGGAATAATTCCTTGATTTGGCCCCATGACCATATGCTCTCCTACCCTATGAAAAGGATGGTTTGTGTGAGCGTGTGTGTGTTTTTGTGTGTGTGTGTGTGTTTTGTGTGTGTGTGTGTGTGTGTGTGCGTGTTGGGGGGGGGGGGAGGGTTTCCCAAGGAGATAATCAACTACAATATTAGAACACAAAATATGAATCTTCACCACAAAAACAAAGAAATCACCATAAAAACAAAGAAATCATACAACAGAGCATTAATTCTGCTCTTTATCAAACTTAGCAGCAAAAGGCCGACAATTACTAATTCTAAGATTCAAACTATGAGGTTTTAACACATTCTGGTCCTGGGGGTATGATTCCTAGCAACCTTCCAACCCAACCAAAGAAAAAAAAATATCAAACAAACAAGAATAACTTTTATGGATATGCACATTAAAATGGCAAGCATTTCACAACTTCATTCCAATCATTAGGTGTCATATGTCAACAAGAACCAGTTCATGGTAAAATATGAACAAACAGGAGCAAAAGAAAGCGAGAATGCCCATGGACCATCACACACAAATATTGAGCACATCAACTTAGATGATTCTATCCTCGAAGGAGCATAGATCATATCGAACCTCCAAAGAAACTCAATTCAAAAATAAGTGAAGGTAGTTCACAATGATATAAAGTTATAAACTGATGGAGATGATACTATGACGGTTAAATACCCTCAATCAAGCCTGAACAACTATACTATCTTTCAAATTCTATTACCATGGTTTTTACTTATAAATAAATGGTAATAAGAACCAGAGCTGAATCAAGTACTTTTAACAAAGAAACGACATATACAAACCATGTTCTTCTATCAAGCAAAAACAAACAGTGGGTACAAAAGAAAACAGAGAGACAGGGTATTATCTATGATACAAGTATTCATATAGCATGGAGACTAAAAGATCCTTTTCACTAAGCATGAGACGCGGGCAACTTCCACTGATTTTAACATTCCGATGAAAAGGCCAATGAATAAGTCCATTAAAGCAACTGGTCATAAAAAATCAAACCACTGATCTAAAGTTTCATTGATTACCATAGTGTCAAATCACATTCGATCAATAACATCAACGTTCAGATACTATTCTAGATTTAAAGCGCATTTGATCAGAGATCTTGCATGAATAAATGGGAAATGAACAATAAAGAAAAGCTTAAAGGCCTTACCAGAGAAGCAAAGGCGATTGGAAATGGCCAAAATATGGCGATCGCAGAGATTTACAGAGCTGCTGATGCTACACGAAAAATCAAAGCATCACAGATATAGCATGAAAAATCAGAGAAACAAGGGCATATAAGAGAAAGAAGGAGAGAATGAAAGAGAGAGGGAGAGGGAGAGGGAGAGAGAGAGAGAGTAGTTATATAAAGGAAGAAGCAAAAAGACAATGGGGATTTGGCTTTCTTTAAATGGTTTTTGGATCTTAAAAAGGCAGCATGTTTTTCCCTTTTTCTTGATATTTTTAATTTGATTAGAGAAAGGAATAACAAAATTGGAATTTCCAAGCTGTTAAGCTAGAGAGAGAGAGATAATGGTGATGGCCATGATGTATTCAGCTAAATATATAGAGAGAGGCTTCGAGAAGACGAAAGATCATAAGAGAGAGAGAAAGATCATATATCCCGCCAGATGAAGAGAGAGAAAGAGAGTGCCAAATGAAATTGATGCAGCAAATGTGGCGAGACAGATTCTCCTTAAAGAGAGATGCTATTCTGCCGAACGAGTAAATAGAGAGGCAACCAACAAGAGAAAGAGAGAATGGGTGGCAATGGGTCCGATCATCCAGGACCGAGACCCGACCCTAGAAAAGGACATGGGATCTGGACTCGGACATAGATCCGACTCAAAAATTAAAGAAAAACAAATTCTATGTATTTAATTAATAAAAAAAATTTATATAAAGTTGCAACGAATTTAATATGCACCTCAAAAGTTCACCGAAAAAATTTTAAAATAGAAAAGCTCTCTAATTGATTATATCAATATAGAGATGTGTGAATATAAAGAAATAATAATAATTTTGAGTCCGAGAAATAATGTTTCTTGCAACACATTATCTAAACTTTTCATTTTCAAGATTTTCATATGTTTATAGATCTACTTAATTTTAACCATTTTTGAAATTTAAAATTTGGAAAATTGTTTCATGTAGGCTGGACCGCATTTCTACGTATGCAGTCTAAAAAGTATAAAGCATCCATCTAAAAGACGGATGCAAGTAGGTGTTGACGATCCAAATGTTTTCTTACTAGAATTATTACTTGTAGTTTTTTTTAAAGAAAATTTTTTTTTCATGTTCATGATCTCCATGTTAGAGCTTACATGTCTTTAAATATTAAGCCTTAAAATCTATCTCAAAATTATAGATTTATTAAGAGGACCGCATTCTACATATGCGGGCTTCGCCATATAGAAACCGGGTCTTTAAAATTTTATAATTAAATATGAAAATAGATTTGTATAAAATATTAAAAGAAAATTACCTGAAAATTATCTATTATAAAAAATTTTGGTAGGACGCCTTAATTGAATTGTTTAAAGTTACAACACTACAAAAACCGCACCCTTTAATTATATTTAAATATATTCCATATATTGTGACATAAAAAATATTACGAGACCCATAATCGGTCCAAAACTCAAATAATATTCGAGTTAGGATTTGGACCCACCTCCGACCAGCCAGGTTAAATTTTTGGACCCATACCCGGACCAAAATTGGGTCTGGTACTCAATTTCTTGGGTCGGTTCCGGGCCTACTATCACTTAGAGAGAGGGAGAGAGTAAAAGACGCTGTATTTTGGCAACAATAAATACGGAGAGAGCGCCAAATATGAGGAAGATAGAAGAGAGAGAGAGGGATGCGAATAGTGGGCCAGAGGCGATGACATGGATTCTATGTGACCTACACGTGGCAGTGGGATGGGGAGCGAGTCGGGGAGTCAACCGGTGGTTGCCGGTGAAAGCAGGGCACCGACCATGTTGGAGCTCGCACGTGGGAAAGGTTACACGTTACAAAGACCGGTCACTTTTGTGCATTAACGAAGCAAATAGGGCGAGGTGAAAATTATCCTCTTCTTTGCTTCTCAAGCAAGAAAGAGCAAGGTTTAATGAAAAAATTTCGGATTGTTTGATTTGGACTGAAAATTATTAGGTTAAATTGATTCCTGCTAAGTATTAAGAATTGGAAAATTTTCTAATAAAACGGTGGTCTTGGATAACTGATCAAAATTGGCTCCTTTTTTAAAAAAAAAATTATTTTTAAAAATTTTTGTAATGATTTCTTGTCTTATCCAGATCTCATTTTGATTGTCGATCCGAATTGGATTGAAAATCTGGATGGGTGATCCAGGTCAGTGATCTGTTGTTTAAAACGTTACCAAAGACCAAGGATTCGTTGGAGTGCTCTGGTTTTGAGATGGGAAGCAGTCAACTATTTTAGATATATTCTTAAAACCAAAAAAATGAATAAATATGTACAACTCGATATTGTCTAGCAAAAATTTCAACCAAAAAAATGAATAAATATTTACAACTCGATATTTTCTAGCAAAAATTTCAATATAAAATGCATATCTTAAAGGAGCAATTACCCATCATTATAAGATATCACTAGGATAAATTTGCAGGAGTTGGATTGGGATGGCTATAAATTAGCTAAAATTTCACTGTCGAATAGAAGTGATTTATTGGAAGCAAATATCGATAATTAAATAGTTGAAAGAAGGATATCAGGTACTAAATTCTTTCATGCAACTTCCAATTCAAGGAGAAGAAGCAATTCTTTAGGCGGTTGATAGTGATGATGTCGTAGTTGTAGAAGAAGCTATTGTTAATCACTTTCCAAAAAGAATGTATAGCCATTGCGAGACCCAAATTCCCATATTCATAATCTTTCCCCCAATTGAAACTTGAGCTAGATTGCTGGAAAGGCCTTTTCATTTAGATGAGATCAGTTTTGTGTTTCGTTTTCCAACAAATAAGGCACCTAGTCCTTACAGCTTCCCCTTAGGTTCTTTCTACAATTATTGAAGATTGTCAAAAATGATATACTTCTCATGTTTGATGATTTCCATGCAAGGGAAAAGATCGGTAAGATTATGAATTCCTCTTTCTTGCCCTCATCCCTTCAAAGACTCCATTAAAATTATAGGGATCTTAGACCTATAAGTCTCATTAAGAGTCTATATAAGATGATTGCTAAAGTATTGGCTAACATGCTTCCCATTTATTTGGTTAATGTTGTCTCCCTCCCTTAATCGGCCTATAAAAAAGGTTGACAAATTGTAAATAATATTATGATGGCTCAAGAGTGCATTCATTCTACAAAGAGAGATGGTAACCTAGGAGTCGCTTAAAATTGATTTCAAAAAGGCTTGTGACTGTGTTTATTGGGATTTTCTATTGGACATCATGGGCCAAATGGGCTTTTGATCGAGAGGGAGGATGTAGCTTAATGGTTATCAATTTTCGATCAGGTCCTTCTAAATGGGGAAAGTAAGGGATTCTTCAAATCCACCATAAGTATAGAACAAGGATCCTCTATCCCCTTTTTCATTCACCGTAATGGGGAAACTTTTAGCCAGATGATGCCTTAAGTCAATCGAGTTTCTTAACAGATTTGAAATATCTCATTTTTGGCCGAATTGCTTCTTACTTACAATATGCCAATAATATTTAAGTCGTTTGTAGAGAAATAGAATAGGAGATCAAAATACTTTGATTATTTTTGAGGTACGAATTACTTCAAATAGTATTTTTGTATAAGATTGGTACACAGGTTGAGGAAGTTAAGTTTTTAAAAATAGAGATCATAAAAACAACCATAGCTAGGTTATTACCTAAGGTAGTAAATATACAATATACTTTTGCAAGTGGCATATAATCCTCTGCGTTTTCAAATAGATTAGAAATTAGCTTCTTGAAGGTGAACCATAACGTGATAAAGATACTAACATTTTAGGATTGAAGCAAACCATAACGTGATAAGGATACTAACATTTTAGGATTGAAGCCAGATGTGAAACATGATCCTATGATGTAAGAGAATCGATAAATGAGAGAGAAGACTAGTTGAGCAAAATAGAGCAATAATAAGTCTATCCTTTATAATTTTACTTTTATTTACAGTACAGTATATTTTTTAAGAGAGAGAGAGTACAAGTAAAATTGATTACAAGCCTACATACATAAATGCTGATTTAGAGAGAGATGGACCAAATTAGATGAAATGCAAACCACAATCAATCCTTGGCCTTGTATCCATGATACTGTTTGAACACAAGTGGCAAGAAGACTGGAAGTAAGAAACCAAACAAGTTGAAGCACCAAAACCCTAAATTTGCAACAGCAATCCCCCTCCCTACATGCAACCTCCACAAGGAGCACATATTCCCCTCTTTTCCAAACTCATCTCTAACCCAATCCACCAATGTAAAAATCCTTCTTGTATTATAAAACACAGGCACAAAAGCACCAATTGGTAATGAAAACTGGCTTGAGAAAAAGATCCCTTCCAAGAAAACTTGACAACAAGTCAAGAAAAGATGGGGTGCTGCAAACTTAATACCTTCTTTATCTCCCTCCAAAATCCCCCCAAAAATGTACCCAATTGGCAGCAGAAGTCCTATAATTGCTGAAACCTTGGCATAAGAAGTGAGCCACTTACTGTCTTTTTTGATAACTCTTGTTGTTGGGGTGGAATTTATAAGTGGGAAAGCCACTTTGGACAAGATAATTGTGTAGGAGATGGAGAAGATTGCAAAGGCCATGTCTTGAAAGCTTACTGCTTCAATTGAAGAGAGGAATATGGCTATGGTGAGGCATGTATAGTGCCTTAGAGTGAGAAGGAAGAACCTTGGCTTGTTGGGGGGAATTGGGTTTTCTTGAGGGATGTCTTTGGGAGCTTCACTACTCACCCCACCTGACATTTTGTTGTAGAAATGGGGAGATCTGCACTACTTTTAACCCTTAAATCTCTCTCTCATATTTTCCTTCTTCTTTTGTCAGGGGCCAATGCTCTTCCCCAGTCTTTCTAAGGCAACTAAGAGAGATAAACTAATGAAGGGTTGTAATTTTATGGGATTGTTTGTTGAGAGAGAGAATAAGATATTTGGTTGATGCTTTATAATCTGCACCCCATGTCTTGCCACATGGAAGCAGGAGTGTGGGAGAGTAAAGATTTTGTTTTATTTTTGTTGGATAAGTGGGTTTATTTTTCATGGCCACACTTCAGGCTAGATTCTAATGGGAAGATGCAAGAGAAGAGAGAGTATATGTGCTTCAAATCCACAATAAAAGGGAAAGCTTTCCAATGTTTTTCTTTTTATCTTATTTTTCAATGAAGGGTTATTAATTATTATAAGAGAAATTGCATGACTCTAAGTAATGGTGAAAATATTGTTTTTGTGTTCAATAATATATGGATGGATGTGAACATTACAATGTGGTTTCTGTTGTGAACACATAGATAACCACTTCTTATAAAGAGAATATAGAGCTTACTAAGGAACTATCAGTCTTGGCTTAGGTGGGAAGGAAATTAGGGGGCAGGGGTATAGTCAGTTGTGATTAGGGCTGAGAATTAACCCTATCCAACCCAAAATTCGAATTTTAGATCTTATTTGGATCTAGAAATGGATCCAAGATTTCGATCCAACAGGTCGGATCAGGATCTGAATAATAATTTGGATTGGATTCAGGTACAAGTTGATCCGATCCAAATCCTACATGGTTATTAAAATATTATATTATATATACATAAATATATGTGATATAGCATTTATATTTTATAATATTTTTTGTTATATATTATTATAGATATAAAATAAGTTTTTTGGATTCAATCGGATCTAGATTTAGATCCGAATCACATGTATACCTCAAATTTGGATCTAGATCCAAATTTATGGATCCGATTGGGTCTTGATCTGGATCTGAATCCCATGTATACTTTTTGGATCTAAATCTGGATCCCAATGGATCCAAACCCGATCCGACCCATTCTCAACTTGTGGAGGAAAATGACAAGGATAGAGGTTTAATGTAATAGATCCAAGAATGACAAGAAGAAATCTTCTAGAGACGGTGCTCATGGGTGAAATTGGTCAAGGACAGCAATGAAAACACTTAATTTTTCCATGCTTTAGTAAATTCCAAAAAAAAAAAAAAAAAAACTAATGAGATGCCTCATAGAGACCCTGGATATTTTTGTGGTACTGTGGAGCAAAAACTTTTATTACTTCAAACAAGTGCTTTTCAAGCAAACCCTTCAGAAAGCTTTTGCTAAAGCACTCAAACTGGTTGGAAAAACCTTTTGAAATGAATGAGATTGAAATAGCAATATTTAGCATTGGAAGAGATAGGATCCTAGGCATGACAGATTCAACTTAGCCCTCTTCGAAAAGTTTTGGGAGCTAACCAAAGTGGAGGTTGTCCTAATGCTGCAAGAATTGTATGATTAAGAGTAAGATCAATGCCTCCATGAATGCTCCTCCATTATTCTGGTACCCAAGAAGGAAGAGGCAAAGAGCATCGAGAATATCATGTTGAGAGTCATCACCGACTCTCGCACACATTGGACGGCCTGGATGGCGGGAGTGGCAAAAGCCGCACAGTAGATCTGACAATTTTGGTCATAGGATCATCTTAGAAAGAATGATCTTTAAGAAGCACACATTAAAGATGATTACCTGATTTGCTTACAATCAAGAGACTTACGGGTGAGAATGGGGCTAGGGTCGTGATGATAATCCCAACCGAGCCCAATTAAGGGTCTCGCCGTCCATTCTCACTAATTATTCAAAAAAAAATGACTCTTGGCCACAATGTTGCAAATGGATAAACGTAGGAAGGTTTTAGTCACACATTGTTTTAGAGGCATTTAATCAAGTCTCAGCTTTTAGCCGCGGTTAATTCTTTTTGTTTTGCTTTGTTATACGAGAGCTTTACCATGGGCCATACCATATCACTCTGTGTTGACTCATGCCTTTAATCTTTAATTGATATTAAAAGAGGGGTATGGTTTGTATAAGGTTGCAATCTTAAACAATCAAATTAAGATGTACCTCCAAATCATGAGCTACAATTTTGGTGTTGTAAATTCTTAACATGATGTGAGAATCTATTTTTATTTCTAATTCTAAAATTTTAATCTCCAAAAATAGTTCAAATCAAGCAAATTTATAAACGCATGAAAATCTTGAAAATGAACGGCCATTTAGGACTTGAATTTGTTTTTTCTCAATATTTACGATCTTATACAAACCGCACCCGTTTATAAACGCCCCTATTGAGATGAAAATTTGATCCTTCATCTTGTCCTTTTTTGTTTTGGTCACGATTAACCATGAATAATAACTTTTGGATGCGGTTTACCCAAAACCTTAATTTCTATCAATTTTTTTCATCAAATTTATTTCAGTTGCATTTAAATCAAAGTCTAACCGAAGCCATGTCATTATTAAGGGAAATCAATTAAGCTTTTTTTTTTGAAGCTTACTTTGATCATACAACTTAAAGAAGTTTACACAATACTTTCATTAGGCTTAGTTCATCATAGGAAAAATTTTATCACAACCTAATTACAATGTATTCTCCATGTTGGGTACATTAGGGGTGGAATATTTTTTATGAAATATTTTAATTTTAAAAAAAAAATTATGTGGTTAGGTGTGGAAATATTTTCATACCAATAATTTTGGATGTATTTTTTCACACCAATTGACAGCTAATTGGTGTAAAAATATTCTCACACTTAACTACATGATCGCTTCTAATTTGGTAAACCCGGCTAGGTCCTAGTAATCGATAAACCAGCTAGTTCAAAAAATATGAAAAACATATTTAAAGCATGATTAAATAAAGCACATTCAAATGAAGTTGAAAAGTAGCGAAAAAATGGATTTTAACCGATCGATTTGTACACATATATATTTTAAATATTTTTTAAAAAATATGGAAAAAAATAAAAATAAGTGTTCATTAATGCTTTTCAATCTTTGCCCAAATGATTAAAAACATACAAAAACAAGATACAAATAAATCCCTTATTTTTTGAGATTTTATATTTTTTTAAAAAAAATTTAATGGCCAAAACAAATATCTGCTTTTTTTTGTAAAAAAAAAAACCCTGTTTGTGCAACTCCCTGAGTGGACCTCTGAAACTAGGGTTAACCGGGTTCCGATCTAACCTGTGGGTTTTGAGTTGAAACAGCCGATATTTCTAATTCTGATGATGACTTCTATCTATACTTAACATTTTCAAAAGAAACCAGTATAACAAGTATAATTGAGATTAACATTTTCAAGAGAAATCAGTATCACAAGCATAATTAGGATTACAAGTCCCACATTCATACACTAAGGAATGAGCGTAAAGCTAGGTGATAAGATGCCCCAACCTAACATCTTGAGTTCCTACTGCGTGTAGGAGACTCTTTCTCCATAGCTACCCAAGAGAGAGAGAATCAGACCTTAGGCTTGTAATACTGCTCGAATGCTAGTGGCAAGTAAACTGGAAGCAAGAAACAGAACAGATTAAAACACCACAACACTAAATTAACCACAGCAAGCCACTGCCCAGCTTGTAACCTCCACATAGAGCCCACAATCCCTTCTCTTCCAAACTCATCTCTGACCCAATCCACCAGTGTAAAAATCCTCCTTGTATTGTAAGAGATGGGCACAAAAGCACTGACACCCAATGAAAACTTACTGGAGAAAGCAAATCCTTCCATGAAGACTTGAAAACACAGCAAGAAAAGATGGGGTGCTGCAAATTTAGCTCCTTCCTCATCTCCCTCTAAAATTCCCTCAAAAATGTAGCCAGTGGGCAATAACAGTCCTATAATTGCTGCAACCTGGATATAGGACTTGAGCCATTTGTTGTCTTGTTTGAAAACTGGAGTTCTTGGAGTGGAGACTGTTAAAGGAAAGGCCACTTTAGACAAGATAAACGTGTAGAAGAAAGAGAAGATTACAAAGGCCATGTCTTTGAAGCTTACTAATCCGATTGCAGAGATGGTTATGGCTATGGAGAGACAATAAAATTGCCAGAAAGAGAGGAAGAATGAGGGTCTTTGGTTCTTGGGGGGAAATGGGTTTTCTGCTGTGATATCTTTGGAGGCTGAACTATCCACCCCACCTGACATTTTATGCTGAAATGGAGCTTCTGCTCTCTCTTTCTCTGTTTCTGTTTTCGTCATTGTTTCCCTGTTCTTTCTTCGTTAGAGAGAGAAGCCTGATTTGTTCAAAAAATTTAGAGGGAAAGAGAGAAGCATAATGTGTTCATACGAGTTTGTTAGAGAGAGAAAATCTGGCGTTTGTTTTGTTGGGTGAGAGTTTTGACACGTATAACTATGTGGAACGATGAGTATCGGCTGAGTGCTTTGTGGATAAGATGGAATTTTTATATTATAATTATTATTATTTGATAGAAGTCTTTTTGTTAATATACCACAATTTTAAGAAAATCACAAAAAAATTTCCAACATCTCAAACTTACCTCTACACTTTTTTTTTTATATATTTTTTTTGACTAAAATATTATTTACGGTAGTACCGCAATGAATATTACTGTAATTTAAATACTGTATAAAGAACATTACAATACTTTAATTATCGTAATATATTTTCATGATTATTTAATTATCGTAATGTTTTGAAAAACTTTAAACCGAAGTTAATATCAACATTATCTCTCTCCTTCTGCACTTCACGAAATCCAACCCAAAAGATAAAATTTTGATTTTAGTTTATGTTCAAATTTGCTTGTTTGATTCCATAACCTTAAGCATTGTTGTTGCCGGTTCTTATCCTGAGATAAAATTCATGGGAAATGGAAGAGGAATGTTGAAAAATGGTGAGGTTCCAATTCTCCTCTGATCAAGCCGAGTTCAATGGCTTCTTATTACTGGTTATTTGTCTCGGTTGAGAGTACACAAAACCGTATGACACAACCAGAGCCTTTCGACAAATAATTGAAAGTAAGTCCAACTTTAATTTTTCACGGAAACAAAACGCTTTACATAGAGAGAACTTTTGTAACCTGTAAAAATCCAAAAAAAAAAATTGATCAGAGTTCATAAGGCCATGAATGTTCGTTTTCCTCCCATCAGGAAAAAAAGAAGTAATATTCATTTTTCGTGAAAAATGCATCGGAAACTGAAAATGGAAGACAAAAGCGTCCAGAAAAATAATTGAAAGGAATCATAGAACAGAGGCTTCTCTGTTTCTCTCTTATCGCTTCTCATTTGTTCTGTAAAAGTGCAGGAGTTCGCCCTATTCTGATCGATCCTTTCACTCACCATATTTACGTACTTCGTATTACTATTTGTCTTTTCTCACTTTAGAGAGTAAATATTGACATATTATCTGTTTGATCTGCGCTTCATTTTCTTATTTCTTGTTTATAAGTAATGAGTTTGGTTTTGATTTTACAGAAGGCGGGAGGAGTGAGGTAGCCTTGATATTAGTTTCGGTTTGAAACTTTTCAAAACATTATAGTACTAAAATAACAGTGAATAATATATTTATGTATTACCCTAATTAAAGTACCGTAACGTATCTTCACACTATTATGGTAGTCTTTCTACCGTAATACATTCAAAATGTATTACCGTAAAGGGTATTTTCATCTAAAAATCTAAAAAATTGAGAAAAAGATATGGGTGAGGTTTTGAAAAGTTGAATGTTTTTTTATGATTTTCTTAAAATTAAGGTATATTAATGATAATTTCCTTTATTTGAATGTCGGAATTTTGCATTATTAATACCTTGGAAGTTTTTCATGGATCCATATGTGGATCTTGGTTTCAAAAAGTTCGTGTATACTTGCTCCCTCGTTTTGAACTAGTGTTTTTGAAACCAGATTGGCTGGGTAAATCAGCAAATGGGAAACTAGTTTGGATAGGGGAATTCTTGATCTAGATCAACAATCGAATCAATTCTTCTTCTTCTTTTGCCAGTGGCCAATGCTCTTCGTCAGTTTAAGGCTACTAAGAGAGAAACTAATGAAGGGTAGTAATTTTATGGGATTGTTTGTTGAGAGAGAGAAAGAGAGTAGGTTGATGGTTTAGAATCTTCACCCATGTCTTACCACGTGGAAGCAGGAGTGTGGAAGAGTAAAGATTTTATTTTATTTTTATTGGATAAATGGGTTGATTTTTCATGGCCCTGAGGCCATTTCTATAGAGTCCAAGAGGGAGATGCAAGAGAAGAGGAGTATATGTGCTTCAAATCCACAATAAAAGAGAAACCTTTCCAATGTTTTTCTTTTTATCTTATTTTTCAATGAAGGGTTATTAATTATTATAAGAGAAATTGCATGACTCTAAGTAATGCTGAAAATATTGTTTTTGGATTCAATAATATATGGATGGATCAGAACATTACAATGTGGTTTCTGTTGTGAACACATAGACAACCACTTCTTATAAAGAGAATAGAGATCAGACATGGGTTTGGTGGGAAGGAAATTAGGGGGTAGGGGTATATTCCGCCATGATTAGGGCTGATAATTTATCCGATCCAACCCGAAATTTAAATTTTAGATCCGATCTGAATCTAAGAATGGATCCAAGATTTGGATCCAACAGGTCGGATCAAGTTCGGAATAGTAATTTGGATTGGATTCAAGTACACGTTGATCCGATCCAAATCCTACCTGGTTATTAAAATATAATATATTATTATATATATAAATATATATAATATAGCATTTTTAAATATATATTTTATAGTATTTTTTTGTTATATAGTATTTTATAGATATAAAATAACATATAAAATAAATTTTTTAGATTCAATCGGATCCAAATTTAGATATTGATCCATGTATACCTTATATCCAGATCTCGATCCAAATATTCTAGATCTCGATCCAAATATTCTATCGAGTCTTGATTTGGATTCGAATCCCATATATACTTTTTGCAAAGAAGGACGCATTAGAGTTGATTACTTGCTTTAATCCCACCTGAGCCCAATTAAAGATCACGAGGTCCATTCTCACTAACCCCTTAAAAAAAAATTGACTCTTGACCACGATGTTGCAAATGGATAAATCAAAAGTAGGAAGTTGTTAGTCACACATTGTTTTAGAGGCATTTATTCTAAGTCTCCGCTTTTAGCCGCGGTTAATCCTTTTTGTTTTGCTGTATTATACAAGAGCTTTACCAGGGGCCATACTATATCACTCTCCCTCTAAACGTGCTGACACATGTCACATGCCCTTCTTTTATTGAGATTAAAAGAGGGGTATGGTTTGCCTAGGTTGCAAACCATAAAATTAAGATGTACCTCCAAATCGTGAGCTACAATTTTGGTATTATGAATTCTTAAAATGGTGTGAGAATTTATTTTTATCTCTAATTTTAAATTTTTAAACTTAAAAAATGGAGCTACAATTTTGGTATTATGAATTCTTAAAATGGTGTGAGAATCTATTTTTATTTCTAATTTTAAATTTTTAAACTTAAAAAATGGTCCAAATCAAGCAAATTTATAAACGCATGAAAATCTTAAAAATGAACGGTCCTTTAGGACTTGAATTTGTTTTTTCTCAATATTTGTACATTTTCATTTCTAGATGATTAATTAGATATTTTCCAACATCAAAACAACCTTTATCCAAGGATTTTAGAGGTGTACTTATTTCTATATTTAAGGTGTCAACCTTCTATAAACTTTTTTCTTAACTGAGTACCTCTTTATAAAGGATAATATTTATATAAAGTTGCAACCGTACTTATAGAAATAAGATTGCAGCAATCTACATTGTCCGTTTTATTTGGACGGCATAGATTTTACAATATCTTAAAAAACGTATCACTTTTTTACATTGTCTTGATAGATATGTATAAAATATCGCAACATTACTTCTGCAAATAAGATTACAATCTTATACAAACAACACCCCTTTATAAATGCCCCATTTGAGATGAAAATTTGATCCTTTATTTTGTACTTTCTTGTTTTGATCGTGGTTAACCACGAACAATCACTTTTGGATGCTGTTTACCCAAAACCTTCATTTATTTCAATTTTTGCTAACAAAATTCTTTCAGTTGTATCTAAATCAAAGTCTAACCCAAGCCGAGTCATTATTAAGGGAAATCAATTAAGCTATTTTTTTTTTTGAAGCTTACTTTGATCATACAACTTAAAGAAGTTTGCATAATACTTTAATTTGGCTTAGTTTATCATAGGAAAATTCATGTCACAACCTGATTACAATGGATTCTCCATGTTGGGGACATTAAGGGCACATTTGTTTCGCGTGGAATATTTCCCAGGAAATATTTTCACTTGAAAAAAATTTCTCATGTAGTTAGGTGTGAGAATATTTTCACACCAATTATTCTTAGTACAGTTTTTCACACCAATTGGCAGCTAGGTGTGAAAATATTCTCACAGCTAACTACATGATCATTTCTAATTTTGTAAACCCGGCTAGATCCTAGTAATTGATAAACCGGCCACTTCAACCAGCCTAAACGGGCAGGTCCAAAAAGTTTTAAAAAATAGAAATAAATTAAAATTTCAAAAAAATATGAAAAACATATTTAAAGCATGATTAAATAAAGCACATTCAAATCAAGTTGAAAAGTAGTTAAAAAATGGATTTTAACCAATCCATTTGTGCCCCATGGATATTTTTTATATTTTTAAAAAAGATAGAAAAATGTATAGTTGTTCGTGAACAATTTTCAATCTTTTCCGAAATGATTTACAAAAAACACGTTACAAATAAATCCCTTATTTTTTGAGATTATAAATCCCTTTATATATATATATATATATATATATATATATTTAATTTTTTAATGGGCAAAACAAATGTCTGTTTTTTAAAAAAAAGAAAAAAAAAAACCGCCATGTTGGTTATTACTGGGTCAGTTTGTACTCAAAACCAGTCAATTGAGTACTGGTCCTGTGAGGTGTTCAACCCACCGAGTGGACCTCTGAAACCACGGTTAACCGGTTCCGATCTAACCGGTTGGTTTTGATTTGAAACAGCTGATATTTCTAATTTTGATTATGACTTCTATCTATACTAGACATTTTCAAGGGAAATCAGTAATACAAGTATAATTGAGATTCCAAGCCCATATTTATACAATAAGCTTAAGGCTAGGTGATGACAGTGGCCAAGTTTCATTCCTGCTACAGGTAGTAGACTCTTTCTCTACAACTACCAAGAGAGAGAGAGAGTATCAGACCTTAGGCTTGTAATATTGCTTGAATGCTAGTGGCAAGTAAACTGGAAGCAAGACACAGAACAGATTAAAACACCACAACACTAAATTAACCACAGCAAGCCATTGCCCAGCTTTTAACCTCCACATAGAGCTCACAATCCCTTCTCTTCCAAACTCATCTCTGACCCAATCCACCAGTGTAAAAATCCTCCTTGCATTGTAAAAGATGGGCACAAAAGCACTGATGCCCAATGAAAACTTACTGGAGAAAGCAAATCCTTCCATGAAACCTTGAAAACACAGCAAGAAAAGATGGGGTGCTGCAAATTCAGCCCCTTCTTCATCTCCCTCTAAAATTCCCTCAAAAATGTAGCCAATGGGCAATAACAGTCCTATAATTGCTGCAACCTGGAAATAGGACTTGAGCCATTTGTTGTCTTGTTTGAAAACTGGAGTTCTTGGGGTGGAGACTGTTAAAGGAAAGGCCACTTTAGACAAGATAAATGTGTAGAAGAAAGAGAAGATCACAAAGGCCATGTCTTTGAAGCATACTAATCCGATTGCAGAGATGGTTATGGCTATGGAGAGGCAATAAAATTGCCTGAAAGAGAGGAAGAATGAGGGTCTTGTGTTCTTGGGGGGAACTGGGTTTTCTGCTGTGATATCTTTGGAGGCTGAACTACCCAACCCACCTGACATTTTATGCTGAAATGGAGCTTCTGCTCTCTCTCTCTCTCCTTTTTCTGTTTTTGTAATCGTTTCCCTGTTCCCTGTTATTTCTTTTGTTTGAGAGAGAGAGAAGCCTGATGTGTTCAAAATTGTTAGAGGGAGAGAAGCGTAATGTGTTCATACGAGTTTGTTAGAGAGAGGGGTAACATATGGTGTTTGTTTTGTTGGGTGCGAGTTTTGCCACGTAGAAATATGTGGATGGAAGAGTATCGGCTGAATGCTTTGCGGATAAGATGGAATTTTTATATTATTATTATTATTAGTATTAGTATAGGAAAAAGTTTATTCAGAGCCGCGGCTCTAAACAATCAAATTTGATCCTACTAAAAAAAATTCACTAGAAGAGGTTGTTTTGATATCCAAATATCTTCAAATTGATCATCTCGACATCAAGATGTATGCACAAGAAGAAAAATGGATTTCAAGTTTTGAAAATAGTGTATTTTGCAATACATTTTTTCACCGTCAATTTTCAAGATTTTCAAGTTTTCATAGATCTATCAATCTCCACTATTTTTAAAGCTTTAAACTTAATAAATAAATATAAAAATATATTTTAAGTCTATCACAAAGATTTACAATATTGAAACCACACTTCTCCACACTATTTGAAGGTAGGCTCTCATTTGATTGTTTAGAGCCTAGGCCCTATATAAACCACACCCTATTATTATTATTTGAATGTGGAATTTTGAATTATTAATAATTTTTTCATGGTCCATTTGTTGATCTTGGTTTTAAAAAGTTTGTGAATATTGTATACTTGCTCCTTGCTGCCTCGTTTGAACTGGTGTTCTGGATTGGCACAGTGATTCCGCATATGGGAAACTAGTTTGATAGGGGAGTTCTGGATCTAGATCAATAATCAATTTGGATAGGGGAATTCTTGATCTAGATCAGCAATCAAATCAATTCTCTTAGTCGAGGATCGCCCAATAAAAAATAGGAAAAATATGTCCATGGACCACATTTTCAACATTCAATTCTCCATTCACCTAAGGTTGTAAAACATGTCCTACTACATAGAAATTCACTCTATTATATACCTAACCCCCTAAGCATATTTTATTCATTCTTTATTAACTTTTTTGACCCAAACAAATTTAAAAAAGATATTGTTTTTCTAAACCCTTCTCTCTTAACATGATTTCCTTTCTATGTCCCCCCTGATCAACCTCCATACCCCTCACTCTCTCTTTATCCCCCAACTCTTTAGAGTCAGGGAACCTAAAGTAGGGAGCTCGCTTGAAAAGTTGTTATCTGAAAAGTCAAGGAACTCTAAATTTGGGCAATCGGAAAAATTTGCGGACACCACCAAGGTCTTGATCGATGGCATCCATATCACCTACACGACATTGTGCATAAACATAGAAGAAGCAGTGATCGAGATAGAAGAAGCAGTGATCAAGATCTTTCGATCTTAGGGTGATGAACTCTTGATCTCCATTACCCGATGGCAATGCTGAAACTACTACCATACAAAACTTTGTTCAACCCTGAAACTAAGTCTTTAGGTCTCAATGGGGAAGATTTCAATCTTGGGGTAGCGGACGCTCGATCTCCATGACTAGATACCAAGGCTGAACCCTTGGTGTTAACACCTTTACTTGACAAATCCCTCGAGTCGAGTTTAGAAAGAGGCAACTTTCATTGTTCGATTGGTGCACCCTTTCCAGAAACACTACACTATGAATCTTTCCCAAACCTTGAAACTAAGTTTGTAGGTATCAATGGAAAAGCTTTCATGGATGTTTCATTAGGCTTTGAAGGAGAGGATTGGCGGATCAACAAATCAACGGTCTCCTGGTGATCCATACCTTTGAAGGAGAGGAATTGCAGAGCGATGAACCAAAAGAAGATGAAGGAGAAGCCACAAATGCCTCTGGTACTGCAATGGCAGATAAGGTGGCGACAATGAAGTAGAGCTCCATCATGAACCTTGACGGCACGAGGTGGCCCATTTTCTCTACAATCTCCTGGCTTCCACCATTGTTGAGCTGGAAAGAAATGGGTTGTAGAAATAGAGTAGAAGAACAGTCTAGAGAGAGAAACACGTGAGGAGATAGATTGAAACACATGAGGAGAGAGAGTTAGAAAATATGTCTTTTTTAATTTGTTTGGGTTAAAAGTTGAAATAAAAATAGATAAAAGTTATTTGGGGGGTTTAGAAGATAGGTTTTGAAATTTTGGGTTTACGAAGAAATAAAAGTTGAAAATGGGGTTTGATACACAATATCAATTGTCACAAGTGAGCCAGCTAGTGGATGGTTGGGATGGCTTAAGACACGATATCACAAGTGAGCTACTGACTGTTGGATCTAGATCGGATGTCTCAGAGTATTTTATTTTTAATTTTTTTTAACAAATCATATGAATATGAAATTTGGTATGTCTCATCATCTCAATAGGGTACACCTAAAAAGAACATTAAAAAAAATATTAGTGAATACTTAAAATAACCAAAATAGCCCTAAAACTTATAGGGGTATTTTAGTTATTTTATTTTGACAATATTATTTGTTATATTTTTACATGTGCGGGTTTAAGAGAGGAGTGGACATTCTAAATTTGGTCCCAAAATGTTATATAGAAAAAAATAAAAAATAAAATTTTGTCTAGGCATGATATTGTGATTGGGTCATCTCAGCCATCCATTTAGATCTGACGGTTAGGAGATGGGGATGTATAAAATATATATATATGGGTGGTGAAGTATAGTAAGTTTTCCCTTTTAAGAAAGGGTACGGTTTGTATATAGCCGAGGCTCTAGACAATCAAAGTAAAGCGCGCCTTCAAATAGTATCGAGAAATGTGATTTCAATACTGAAAATCTTTGTAATAGCCTTAAAATATATTTTCATATTTAATTATGAAATTTAAAGTTTCAAAAATATCGAGTAGATCTATGAAAACTTAAAATTGTTAAAAATTGACGGTCCAAAAATGCGTTACAAGATGTACTATTTCAAAAAATAGAAATCCATTTTTTCTCATGTCCATGCATATTGATGTCAAGATGATCAAGTTGAAGATATTTGGGCATCAAAACAACCTATTCTACTTACCAAAAAAAAAAAACAACCTCTTCTGATAAATTTTTTGAGGTGGGCTCTAATTTAATTGTTTAGAGCCTCGGCTCTATGTAACCTTTTTCTTTTAAGAAAATGGAGTAGATGACAAACAAGGGAAAAAATAGGAAAAAGGTCATAGGATACATTTTAAATCATATTTTTTTCCAAATTAGTGGCCATTATTTTCACTATTTTGAAAATAACGGATCATGTTTCCACTTTCTTGTATGCCAAAATATATTTTATTCCCGTGGAAGTAGAATGTCCAAACACTCTATAGGGTAAAATCACACTTAGAATTAATTATAAAACCCCAAAATTTAGGGAACGTGACTTCCTCAACCTCAATAATTTTTTTTTCCAATTGTACCGTCTATACACTTGAAAAAATATTGTATTGAGTTTGAAGGGATACTGCCATCTAATATTTAGATGGTAAGATCTAAGTGTTAGAAAACTTATAAAAAAAAAAAAGGGGGAATCATCTCATAATTTTAAGCAGTTCCCAAAACTTCAAATTGAAAAAATTCTCCCAATGGATATTAAGGAAAATTATGGATACCCCCAAAATAGACTTTATAGACATTCTACCTATAATACTTTTATATCACACTCTTAACTCAATCACTATTGTTTTTTTCTTTTATCCCTACAGTGAAAAAGTAAATCTTTTAAAGACTTAACTACAATTATTCTCTCTCGCTCTATCCACCCTCTCTCTTTCTCTCTCTATCTTCCCTCTCTCTCTCTCTGGACTTCGTGTGAAATGTCCCATAAGATGGTCCGACACACTTTTGTGCTAGACCAAAGACTAGTCATAAGCTCCTGAAAATTTAGAAACCAATGGCCGGTACAACCAAATTTTGTGCTGAACGTTTTTTTTTTTTTTTGCAGTCCAACACAAAAATGTGTCGGACCAGTCATAGGCTTCTGGAAATCCAGAAGCCCCAAAATCCAGTCCGACATAGCTTTGTGTCTGACAATAATAAAAATTTTGGTCTGGATTTCCAACAGCTTGTGACCGGTCCAACACAATTTTGTACCGAATCGAATTTTTTTTGCAACATCTAAAGTCAAGTCCAGAAAGAGGGGGTAATTTAATCTTTAAAATATTTACTTTTTGATTGAGAGTAAAAGTAAAAAAAGATAATTAGTAAAAGTAAAAAAAGATAATAAATGATTTGGGATCGTGATATTAAAAATATTGGGGTTTAGAATATGAGTAAAATTCATTTTTTGAGGAGATACTATAATTGTTCCTAGATATTTTGACCGAGGAAGTAGAAATAAATTATGCTCCTGAAGGGACATAGTACACGTGCTCTTTTTGTATTATTTTATAACGAAACTGGGTGTTAAACCGTTACATAATAGCAGTTCTAACGAGTAGTTTTTTAAACTATGGGCAGAGTACAGGGTAAGTGAGCTGATATGCGGTGTTCGTATTGGGTGGAGGGGCTTAGTTTTGGGGAGCTCTGATGGAAGAGAGGTCAGGAGAAGGGGAGCACCGTTGAAAAAATTCGACTTGGATTCCAGCTTTCCAAGGCTTAAGAGTGCGAGCTATAATTGGAATCCGGCTAGCCAGTTAGGGGTGGCAATGGGCTGGGTGGCCTGACGGGCCTTGACACACTAGGACTTGGGGGCCCAAGGGCAGGGCTAGGGCTAGGCCACTATGGCCCAAGGCTTGTGGCCCAGAGCAGGGGCAAGAGAGTGCCGGCCAGATCCAGCTCTTATTTCTTTATCTCACTTAGTTTTGTTTTTGTTTTGTTTTTATAAATTTACTAACCCAACCCGATCTTGATGGGACCAGGCCCGACATGGGCAGGGCCTCTTTGTCCTGGTTTGGGCTGGGGTTGGCCCTCAAGGAAATAGAGTCGGGCTAGGGCTAGGTTTGACCTCGCCCAGGTCGAACCTATTGCTACCCCTACCCAAGGCTGTATGTGCAAGCTCCCTGTCTTCAATGAGTCCAAATTGGACTTTTTATAAGAAACTCAACATATTATTAAAAGGAAATGTATATAATGAGATCATTTATCTTTTATATAAAGGAGTAGGAGTGGCAATGGGACTTAGATCCGAATGCATTCGGGTCCAAAAGTTTGACCCACACCCGTACTCGTTGGCTCTTGGGTCTGGTCAGGTCTATTGCCACCCTCACTATGAGCTTTCTTTTTTGTCGCCTATAATGGTGAACAATAAAGAACTAATTTTTTAGGGGTGGACGATAAGAGAGAGAGAGAGAGAGAGAGAGAGAGAGAGAGAGAGAGAGAGAGAGAGAGAGAGAGAGAGAGAGAGAGAGAGAGTAGGTACGTACGTACGTAAGTAAGTAAGTAAGGTAAGGTAAAGGTAAAGTAGGTAACGGTACGGTAACGGTAACGGTAACGGGTAACGGTAAACGG
>NW_006494916.1:5041062-5064481 GCF_000471905.2 Amborella trichopoda | reverse complement strand
TTCCATTTTTCAAGATTTTCATATGTTTATAGATATACTTGATTTTTAACTATTTTTTAATTTAAAATTTGATAATTAGATATAAAAATAGATTTTGAGATAATCCTAATAACATTTTAAATCAAAATTATATACCATGATAAAATTTGAAGGACACCGCACCTCTACACCTACGGAGGCGTTCGTATGCCAACTGCACCCAATATAAAAACGTCTTTAATTTCTTTTCCAAAATGCCCCCTCGGCTTTCTAAGGTCCAAAGTGATAATGATTTCATGAAGAAGTAGAGAATTGTTTACAAAGGTCTGAAGTCGAATTGTGCCCGTTTGAACTCTCAAGTCATTTTGACAAGTCTTTCCTGTGGACTTGGAAGTCCGAAGTCACCACTTTCTCAAAATTTTTTAAGTCAGAAGCTTCGGAATTGACACTTCAAAACCTGAGGGTTCAAAATGGGTGTATTTTGAAAAAAAGAGAGGGAAAAAATAGAGATATCAATGAAAAATAAAAAATTATGAAATTTTATAATAACATTCCTTTAGGGGAACATGAATGTTGAAAAGGGGGGATTTGGTAAATTTGAGGAATTATGAGGATGAAATCTAGATTTTCCCATAGTGACTAGTCTACAATTTAATTATACTAATGCATTACTTATGAATTATAATATTGAGATTATATGGTATTTTTTAATCTTGCTCTTCATAAAACATTCAATCGCTTTGCCATTTACACGAAAGATCTTTAAGCAATTTCTGTTAGCAAGTATTTATTTACCGTGTGAACTTTAATAGAACTCAAGAATACTAGTTATAGTAACTATTAACTAGTAATGATCTCTCTTCTCTTTCACTATTCCCTCTCCCTCTCCCTCTTCTCTATCTAAATATATCTTAAATAAAGCCAAAGATATCTTACTTCCTCGAGAGTATAATGTTTATTCACTCCTTCGGGTAAAACCTCACCTACAAATAGAGTTAGGACCCCAAATTTTGAGGCTATAGCCTTTTTAATACTTATATTAATCTTAAAAAAATAAATTTCCTAATTGCACCCTTTTAGTACTTTAAAAAAAATGTCTCAAGATTGAATAGGAACCGTCCAATTTTCAGAGAGTAAGATTTAAGTATTAAAACGCTCGAATTTCAAATTTGTTTTGTTTTATAATAGTCATCTAGTGATTCTAAAGTGGTTACTAAAATTTTAGATTAAAAATTCCTCCCAAATAGGTCATCCGTCCGAGGGAGTAGAAGTAAACTATGCTCTTGAAGGAGCATAATATACAATGCTTTCATTTAAAGATTTATACTTACTTAAGATATTTTTGAGCAGTTTTGTTAGCAAGTATTTAAGAGAAATGATCATATAGGACTCTCCTCCACCTATGTGTGTAGGACCCTAAAGGATCACCATTAAATTTGATATGGATCTATAGAAAAGTCAAGTCATACATCTATGTGATAATTTTTTTAGAGATCCATACTAACTTTAATGGTGATACACATATGGGTGAAGGAAAGTACTATAGGATCATTACTTAGTATTTAATTATTATGTCAACTTTAATGGAACTCAAGAATAGTAATAAGTGATGATCTCTCTTCTCTTACTTTTTTTTCCCCTCCCTCTTCTCTCTATAAATTTTCTTAAAGGAGATTTGTATAGAGGTTGTGGTTTTTATAATCGAGGCTCTAAACCGCCAGAGTAAATCACACCTTCAAATAGTATCGAGAAATATGAATTCAATACTAGAAATTTTTGTGATAGCCTTAAAATATATTTTTATATTTAATAATAAATTTTAAAGCTTAAAAAATAGTGCCGATCGAGCAGATCTTAAAAATCTTGAAAATTGACAATTAAAAAATACGCTACAAGATACACTATTTTCAAAACTTGAAATCCATTTTTTATGATGTCCAAGCATCTTGACGTTGATATATCAATTTGAGGATATTTGGACATCAATTCAACCTCTTATAGTGAAATTTTGGAGCTGGGATCTAATTTGATTTTTTAGAGCCTCGGCTCTATATAAACTTTTTCCTTTTATAAATGATTGTTAAGTAATAAACTATTCTTAACTACCTGGTTTGGCCTTTGGTCTGAGCATGGTCGAAGAAACCGTCTCCTCTCTCTTTTTATTTTCCTTTTTTACTCTTTCTCTCTACTTTTTCTCTCTCTAAAAAGTAAACAGATAAGAGCATGACACCCTTGCCCACCTTTGTCTCCACATAATACCATCATTGTCCCTCTCTCTTCTCCCTCTCACTCTTAACTCTACCTCTCTTGGTAATTCTGTAAAGGATTGGGGTATTTTGGGCATTATGTAGTCAGCTTTTTTGCATTAGTCTGGTAACTGTGCCACTACAATTCATGCCCTCTGTCACTTCTCTCTCTAGTTTCTCTCTCTTCTTTCTCTCAGTAATCTGAGAGATGGGTTTGAACAAGTGTTGGGTCTCTCTGGCTTTTGTAGTTTTTGCAATTCCTTCATTTATACAGTGTGGAGACATCGTTCATGATGATGAAGATGCCCCAAAGCAACCTGGTTGCGAGAACAAATTTGTTCTGGTATGTTTTTCTTCTTGTTCTTCTCACTATTTTGTTTGCTTTTTTTTTCGTGATTCTCTTTTGGTAATTTATTTTTTGTTGAATTGGATCCTCTGTCGAAGTTTGTAGATTATGGGTCTTTTATGCACCATATTTTATGTGTGTTTTTGATGGGGTTGGCAGCGAAGTGGAAATTTGGGCCTTCTAGATCTCTAAAATTGTTCTCAACGATGCATCCTTTTCCCATGCTTTAACTTTCTTATTTTTGGCCTGGCATTTGTTGTTTGGAGAAGCTTTCGAATGCTTAGTTTCAGTTACGGGCTGTGTGTTCATTCCGAAATGTTCATCTTGGCCTGCAATTTCGCTCAAATCTGCTATTTCACTTAAAGAATTAAAACCGTGTTCAGGTTTTAGAATACCTGTTGGGATTTGCCAAATAAGGTGAAACCATAAATTTAAATTTGAAAAATTCATGATATCTTTTGAAAAATAACAACAGTCTAAATTGATAATTTCAGAGAGAATTTGGTCGTGATATTCATCGACCTTTGCTCATATTGGGGTTATAACATCTTATATATGGATGCCCACTTTGTAATCCATCATGGTCGTGGTATGAAACTGTCTTTTACTTTTATAGGTGAATGTCTTGTTGGTTACCATCATAATCACTAGAGCCTTATCCCAACTATTTGGATCGGCTGCATGAATCGTCTTCCGCCATTCTGCTCTATTAGGGACAAAACATCAGTAGGACAATAAGTCCCCGTATCTTTTCTCGCTACTTCCATTCGTGTGCTTTTGGGCTTTCCCCTTGCCCTTTTAGAGCTTTACACTTGAACCAAATCGCACCTCCTAACTGGTGCTGTATTGGGTCTATGTTGCACATGGCCTGCCCACCTAAGTCTACTTTCCCTCATCCTATCACCTATTGAAGCCATACCTAAGTTCTCTCGAATGTATTCATTTTGAATTCTATCATTTTTTGTCTTGCTACTCATCCATCTTAACATCCTCATCTCAGCTACACTCATCGTCATTTCAAATTCTCAGTTCTTGTTGATTACTATCTGGAAGAAAAAAAAAGGGTTTCAGTTTAAGGTAATGTTGGTTGGATCATAGAACAACATGGAAAATTTCTGCAATGTATTCCATATTTACGGTGACGTACCTTAATATTGTGGCATATGAGGGCTTACAAGAGGTAGTGGATTACACCTATGCCATTGTTTTTACTTTTTACTATTATCATTTGACTATTACTTAATATCATTACATTCACAGTCATGCTTCATGTTTGAGGGAATGAATAATCTAGAGTGAGCTGGAAATGTGTGTTAAATAGCTCCAGTTGGGTAGGAACGGCCTTGAAATTATTTATTCAGTAGGAACGGCCTTCAAATTATTTATTCAGCTTAGATTGTTTCATAACTAATGTCGTTTACATATGTACGATGATATCCAAGGAGGCAAGAGAGATGATGGATCGCCTCCTTGTTTATGACAAATTTGATAGAGAGAATCTGGTTATTTCTAATGTCCCTTTAGACTTTGTAAGTTTGATACCAGAAGATCTCTGTTGAACTGTTAAGTTTGTGGATGGTGCTTCCCCTTGTTTTGGGTGGTTGTATCCTTTGGAGGTGTTGTCCACTAGCTCCATATTAGAAGTATGGAGAGGAATGATAGTATTGAGGGTAAGATCTATTAAGTGGGTTCAGCACTTGAAAGATGAGCTTGTTTTCATGTGCTTTAGTTGAGGGGAGGTGGAGATGTAGAGGATCTTATGAGACAGTTGGGGACCAGTATGAGTATACCTGTTGCTCTGCTAGTAGGTTCTGGATAGAGGCAGAAACCAAGGTTCTCACTTCATCCTTCTTAGACCCTATGGTTTTAGCATTTGAGAAAAAATTAGTCTTGTTGAGAAACAAAAAGGAAAGGGTTGAATATGTAAACAGTGAAGAGAATATAAAAAATGAAAGGAAACGAGAGGTTATCTCCAAGAAAAAGGAAGTACCCTAATATATAATCTTCATACCTATGATGGTAGAATGAGCTCCTCTTAATACACAAATCTTTTTGCTATTTGTTGATGATTGATGCTCCATACTATAGGTGAGCTAGTAGGGTAGCCTCTGGTTCTTAGTGGATTGTCGTTGTCCTGGACAACTATCAGATTTCCCAGTACTTGGAGATCTCATTTTTAGCTTGTAAAATTGGTTGCTGACAGCATTGCTCATGGGAAATGGGCTCTAGCGTGTAGGGCCCTTCTGCTAATCATACTATTGCCCCAATATTGTGGTAGTTATGCCATCTTTCTTCTAGGACTAGATGTTAATAGCAAAAGAAGGGAAGTAAGGTTAAATATTATTTGTTAAAAATACCTTGGAATTTCTTGTTCTGACAAGTGGGAATTCTATTGGAAACAGCAAAATGATTCCAACTTTTTCTTATCTTTAAATAAGTAAAATAAAATACAAACTGACCAAATTTTCTGCCTTTTCCATTGATTTTTCATTACATATGATTAATGGCATTACTGTTGGATCCTGAATAATGGACAATATCTGTAATTGCAAATATACAACTTGGTTTTTTTTTTCCTTTTTACATTTTCAACAGAAATACACAACTTAGTTTTTGAAGATGAAGAATTTATAAGAGAGAAATTGCTATTGTCAAGAAGTAGAATATGTGTGTGTGTGTGTGTGTGTGTGTGTGAGAGAGAGAGAGAGAGAGAGAGAAGCTTGCAAGACAAGAACAGAATACCAAGACTCATGCTCTGCTTAGCCAACTTATCAGCTATCAGCTTCCTCATTCTCCTCATGAAGAACATGGGCTCTAACATCATTGGAACACCTCAAGCAGGCGAGGGAACTCCATTCAAATGGTAGCAGTTTTCCTTTGCATCCATCTAATATACAACTTATTAATTGGGATTTTTCATTGATTCGAGTGCAACACATATGCATCCTTCAACATTTTTAACCAAGAAAAATTTGGACCTTGAAGCAAATTGGTAGCCAATGAAAGACCATAAACTGTTTAAAATGTTCACAGTTTGCTGTTTTATATTTTATAGAGTCAGAAGAAGGCACGGAATAACTAATATATATGATGAACAAACACTTCAAAAGAGGTGTTGTATCTATGTTAGACTAGACTAAAAAAATCATGCTCTTTTTTTATTGTTATATATTTTTTTTCTTTGAAAATTTTGATAGACAACGTTTATATCCAAAGTTTTGTTAGTTGTCCTATCGGCTACTACAAGGTAGTAACAAATTCCAATGCAAAGCAGTATCTGAATGCACATGAAGTGTTCAACAAGGTAGATTCAGCTGCCTAGATGGGCATCCAGATACCTGGGGAATCTGTACCTACAGGGTGGGGCTCAAGGCCCTTGAAGATGATATTGGGGGGCGACATTGGTTACTAAATCCCCCTGATTGAGTGTATAGAACATTTATTTTTGCCCAAAAACGGTTATTTCGCAGTTTTGTGTGTGTTATCTTGTTGTCTATTTCAAACTTAGATGTACATGACTTTGAACAGATAAAATTTTAAATGAGTGAAAGTTGACCACAATTTATCCATTATGCCGTAATAGAAAGTCTCAATAACCAGTACATGTCTGTATGCCACTAAAAGTCACAACTCACAACTCACGAAAAGCTACAACTCAAAGAACTTGAAACAATAAACTCAAAACTAAACAATGAATCTGATGAACTGAAATTTGAGGTTGAGTTTCATCATCATTACCAACAACATGTCTATCTCTACGATCACCACTAGATGCACCTGAAATCTGATAATGATTCCTAGCTATCATCCTCTGAGTCATCCCCCTCATATTCCTCTTCTACCCTAATCTCCTTTGCATGTGCCTCCTCCCCCTCCTCTTTTACTCTCATCAGCCTTTTCCCTTCTTCTTCCTTTGAGACTAAGATCTAATAGCAAAGCTTGATGTGGTTCCAGCTGCCTCGTGAACTTGGCTCCATGTGAGCTCTCTCCTGCAAGTACTAGTCATCCCATCCTCGACCAATGAGTTGCTCGCTTCATCCATATCTTTCATAATGATGGGCTTAATTTCATTGTGCTCCAAATGGTGCTTCTTCAGCTACTAATTATATTGAACGATGACAAGGTCATTCATTCTACTTTACTCGAGCCTATTTATCTGTTATGTATGTTTTCTATTGGATTATAGCATGAATGCAGTATTGGATACCTATAAAAAATATAGTACAGATATGGGGTAGTAGGAGATGAGGGTAAATAGAGAAATGGCAAATGAGTCAGTTTAGAAATTACCATCTTGAATGTGCTGATGTCGCGCTCAGAACCGGATGATGTACAAGTCAAGTTCACAATTCATTGAGCCAGCTTTTGCAAGTGATTGGTACTTTGTCCATGATTGGACCACCATAAAGCGACAATACATTACAAACAAATAGAGTCTATATCTATGAGTATATTTAGAAGTCAAGTGAACTAAGTACTTAACATTTCGGGATCTGTGTCAATATAAGAATTTGGCATCCTGAATGGACACTAGGTGGGGCCTTTTGCAGCATGCCTCTGGGGACCGGCCTGGACGTGTAGCCTAGGCTGCCTAAGTAGGCCTCGGATTGCTCTTGTTGAGGGCTGAAATAAGCTCTTGGCCAAGGGTAAAAATGTTCCCCCCCTTACCCCCCTGAAAATGGGGGAGAAATGCTGGAATGAGGGGATGAAATGATGTCAAGTGATGTGACATTCTAAAGAGCACGATTTTGAAATTTTTATGTTGATTAAATTTTTTTCCAACTTGCAATTTTATCGTGAGTAATCATTCCCATATATTTCTTAAAGTCAAAATTGTTGTGGAGGAGGACTTTTGGCAACCAAAGGTCACCAGTTTGTGCCAAGTTTGATTGAATTTAAAGGGTTAGTGTATTTCATTTGTTGCTTTAGAGTTTATGATACTCGTATTGGTTTTTATTTTCCAAATTTGTAATTTTTTTGTTCAATTTGGTTAGTTTTTCTAGTTTGAGTTTGTGAATTTTGGTTCATTTCAAATGGTTCTGGTTTGAGTTTATTGACTTTTTATTAGATTGGGTGTTAAGAGTAGGTAACTCAATCTTAATAAAATGTCAGTAAACCAAAGCATCATAGGAATCTACTTTATTAGTAAAATTTCGATGTATTTGGGTAATTGCTCTTTCTTTTATGTGAGTTATTTGTCTTATGACTTTTGTGAGTTGTGACTATGCCATGTTGTCATGTAATGGTTTTTGTGATTTCTGTCGTTGCATAATGGGTGACTTTTGGGCAGCTTTCAATATTTATTAGTTTTAATAATTCAATTTCAAATTTCAAACTCATTATTATGAGTTTCTAGACTCAAGCAGGTCCTTACTTTCATCATCTCGCAATCTCAATCTGCCTTTATCAAAGACAGGTTAATTCTGGATGGTGTGCTAGTAGCCCATGAGTGCATCCACTCTAGGCGCCTATCTAAGAAACCAGGATTGATTTTCAAAATCGATTGGGAAAAAGCATATGATCATGTCGACTGGTCTTTGCTAGATGAGATGATGGCGAGAATGAATTTTGGACCTCAATGGAGAAAATGGATACATGGCTGTATCTCCAATCCCCATTTCTCGGTCCTTATTAATGGAAGTCCCAAAGGATTATTTGCTGCTTCGAGAGGGCTCTGTCAAGGGGACCCGCTCTCTCCCTTTCTCTTTACAATAGTTGCTGAAATTTTTAGCAGGTCTTATCTCTCGTCTCTACCAGGAAGGTCTACTCTTGGCTTTCCACTGAAGTTCACACGGACCTTTGGTATCACATCTGCAAAACGCAGATGATACCTTAGTTTTCTTAGATGCGGACTCTCAACGAATAGAGAACCTCAGACTTTTCCTCAAATGCTTTGAAACTGTCACTGGCTTCAAAGTAAATATGGAAAAATCAAAGATGATGGGAGTGGGGCTTACATCCCAAGAAGTCAAAGCCATGGTTCCTTCTTGGAATTGTATTGTTGAGGATCTCTCAACCACCTATTTGGGAATACCTCTAGGATTAGGGAAACCCAAAAAGAGACACTGGACCCAAGTGATCGATCGAGTTGACAGGCGCCTCGCTGGCTGAAAAGGAAGGTTCTTATCTCTGGCCGGTCACTCTACTTTGGTTAAGGCTACGCTGGCTAACTCCCCCATTTACCTAATGTCCATCTTCCATATGCCAGCCTCTGTGGCCAAAAGGTTGGACCAACTCATGAGGAATTTTCTATGGTCTGGCCAAGCTGAAAAAACGAGATATCACCTAATATCTTGGGATAGAGTCAGACTGCCCAAAACCCAAGGTGGTCTAGGAATCAAAGACCTAAGAAAGCATAACTTGGCCTTGTTGGGGAAGTGGTGGTGGAGATTAGTCACTCAACCAAACTCTTTCTAGGCACAGGTTATTTGGAATAAATATAGAGTCGGGAGATCAGTAGCATCCTCCTTTGCTCAATTCAAGAAGGTGCTTCGATTCCATCCAAAACAAGGCAACAGAGTTCGCTTTTGGTCGGACCTGCGGATTGGACATTCTCCCCTGAGGGACCAATTTCCATCCCTTTTTCAAATTGCCTTCAACAAAGAGTCCACAATTGAAGATGATATGGTTTTAGCAGGGCGGCGTAGAACTTGGAATCCCATTTTTTGAAGGAATCTTAATGATGAGGAGACTTTAGGCCTCACCACCCTCTCGGCTGCTCTACATTCTGTTTTCTCACCTCCATCAGGGAATAACTCTTTGGTATGGACTCCAGGCCCCTCGGGTAAGTTCTCGGTAGCCTCTTTCTGTAAGTTACTTATCCAGCCTCCTACCTTCCCTCTAAATCCCACCTCCCCTCTTTACAAAGTCTGGAACACAATCACCCCTCCAAAAGTCCAGTCCTTTAATTGGATAGCTGGCTGTCAGCGGGCCCTCACACTGGACCAGCTTCAAAAAAGAGGTCAGCCACATCCAAACAGATGTGTAATGTGTCTACAAGAGGAGGAGTCCAATCCCCACCTCTTCCTTCACTGCAATATAGCTTTTGACCTTTGGACTCTGATCCTGAAGCTTTTCAATCTTGATTGGGTTCTCCCACCTTCGGTAAAAGATTTACTCCATCATTATTCAGGTGGTCCTTGGCCCTTAGCAGGAAGAACTTTGTGGAGGGCAACTATCGCTGCTACAGTTTGGGTTTTATGGCTTGAAAGGAATGAGAAGATCTTTCGAGGCCTTAGAAATGAAGTCTTTGGGCTGTTCCACAAGGTTACATCTCTGGTAGTTTTTTGGGCCTTCACCCATAGAGCCTTTAAAGGGATCCCTATGAGCTCTTTCCCCAGGCAATGGGACAACATTATTTGACTCCAGCCTAGAAAGCTACAGAGAGCCCACAACTGGATGCCCCCTCCAGAAAATGCTATAAAGTTAAATTTCGATGGCTGTTCATTGGGGAATCCGGGGCATTCAGGAGTAGGGGGAGTCTTTAGAGACCATAATTGCAAGGTTCTCATGACATTTTCTGAATATGTCGGCTATGGAGACTCACAACTTACTGAAGCATTGGCTCTTCTTATGGACCTGCAATTTTTTGACCCATCTTGGGTTCAATCCTTAGTGGTGGAAGGAGATGCTAAAAACATTTTATGTTGGGCAGCAGGCAGTATCGATTCTCCTTGGTACCTATCTAGGATTTTTGATGAGATTTACCACCTATGCAGGGATATCAACGTCTGCTGGAGGCATATGTGGCAGACGTCGAACGAATTCGCCAACCTTCTAGCTAAAGATGGGGCGAGGCGACGAACAGACATGGAAGACAATGAATGGTCCATCTCCTTTTTTGCACTGGTCTATAGAGGTCTCTAAGACTCAAAATTTCTTTCTTGACTTCTTGTAAAAGGGTGTTCCTAGAAGCCCATTTTTTGTACAGTCTCTCCAAAAGTATATAGTTTGCATAGGGGTTATGGCTTAATTTTTTACCGAGATACCTGTCTCCTTCAATCCTTTGTACTCCTTATTATAGTAATACAATGTTAACATTATCAAAATTTTTTTTTAACAGATGTGTCAAATAGACCTCAAAAATATTGTCCGCATGGGACAATTCACCATTAAGTTCATAATATTTCTAGTCCTCTTATCGGTCCATGTATCAGTCATTATGGTGATTCCACTCTTGCCCCATGTATCCCTGTGGGCCTTAATATACTCTTTTATGAGCTCCATGGCCTTCCTCAACTAAGGGCCCTTGTGCTCATGAGATGTAGGGCTTTTATACCTTGCCCAAGCTATCCATTGCCTCCAACATAGCTTCCAAGCTCTTCAAGCTAGCAGTATTTAATGGCTTACTTGCTTGATAATACTATCAAGCTGCAAATTCAGACAATTGATCCCCATCTTCCTTCTTAAGGTGGATCTTAATGGTAGTCTGAGCCCTTTCTCGAACTGCAGCCTTAGGATAATGGGGGGGAGTAAGAATCCATAGGCCCCTTTCTTTGAGGCCTCTTTTACCAAAACGACCTTGGCCTAGAATAGAGTCCCCTTCCTTGACATATTCATCTTCATCTTCTTCTCCTCCAAAAATATGTACTTGCTATATCTTCATATTTTTTCCTTGCCTCTTCTTTATTCTTTTGCCCCCATATAAATGATTGAATGTTCCTCTACTAACATCAGTGTGCACTTGAGCACACGGGACTACTTTCCTTCTAAGGTTGACCAAATGTTTCTTCAATTGATTAATGCTGATGTTGTACTCTTTTGTGCAAAACTACCAAAACCAATCTTGAATACATGTTCCATAAGTCTAGGGTGCAAGTATTAAATATAATAACTCATGCTAAAAGAGTGTTGATAATTTACAAAATGAATTCATAAAAGAAACTCCAATTTCACAAAAGGGGCAATAGAATTATTAATTTACAAATCTAATATATTGATCCAGTAAATTAAGTATTTACTGTTTAGTAATTTACAAAAGTCTAGTATGTTGTCTAATATGCAACAACTCAAACTCTACGTATTGAATCAATAAAGTAACCCACCCTAGAAAAATATTTAATCACCAAAAAACAATCGTAATTGCCTGTGTAAAAAGGTCACTATGCCACATTAAGTATTAAACAGAAATCATCCAAAAAATTAAAGAGGGGCAGTAGAATAGAAATAAAATAAGATTATTGGCCCATTTCATTCTTTGGACAATCAAAGGCCTAATAAAGTAGAAGAAGACCTAGCATGTTGGAGTTTGATGACGTTCTTTTAAGATTTGAGTTACCCATTCTTATTAAAATGTCTAGAAACTCAAAATATAAACCCGCACTTTTCAAAGCCAAAATGGAAAAATTGAAAAGCAAAAACAATAACCAAAGTGAGAAAAAAAAAAATAAAAAATCAAAACCCAGTAGTCATAAATATTACTAAACCTTGAACAAGAAATGAAATACACTAATATCTCATTACCAAATCAAATTTGGCTTGAATCAGTGACCTTTGGTTGTCGAAATAGTGACCTTTGGTTGTCGAAATACCTCTTTTTGCAAACACTTCAAGTCTTTCTGCAACACTTCTCTCTAACTTTTTGTCATTGAAAAGTTCAAATTTTTTTGTTGCTCAGAAAAATCTCAAAATATTGTTTTTGAGATTGCTTTTCAAGTATAAACCGATCACAAAAGGGCTTTGGAGTCTAATCCCCCTTCCCCTCTGTATTTGGCGAGGGGGATTATTCACTTCTGCCCCTGGCGGAGGTCCTTTTCCTGCCCTCAGCTAGCTGTTCATTGAACTACCTAAGCGGCCTTAGGTGGGTAGTACATATTCCAATGTGGCTAGTACATATTCCAATGTGGCTCTGCCTAGGCCCCGTTCTGTATGGAGTGAATTTTTGTTCACTGTGCACAAGTAAAATATGTAACTGCATACAAAAATTGTTTCAAAGTGATTTGAGGAATTTCATCTCTCCACTCAATTGATTGAGGTTTTTATTGTCATGTCCTTAGCCGTATCGCCGCATTAGGCCAATAATTCTTGGTGATTTACAATCTACTTCACTAGCACTTATTGGTGATTTAAAATCTACTTCACTAGCACTTCTTGGTGATGTCTGTCTCATAACTTGTATTGTTTTTAGTACTTTTAGTTTATGTGATGGAATACGCTGATAAATCTGTGCATTGTTGACTACTTGGTTTGTCAGGTAAAAGTGCAAACTTGGGTAAATAATAAGACAGGTAATGAGTTCGTAGGTGTTAGCGCGAGGTTTGGCACCCCTATGGAATCTAAGGAGAAACATGCCAACCAAACTCATCTTTCCTTATCAGACCCCCGTGATAGCTGTAGCACACCCAAGAATAAGGTTGTCTTATATGTCTGAGAGTTGTAAATTTTGCTCTGGATTATCATTTACAGTTTTGGAGAAGTATACTATAATCCAATGGACAATAAAAAATCATAGTCCATCGGGTCATCAAATGGACCCATCACCATTGGGTCATGTCTTGTTTTTTTGGGGCCCCAATCTCTCCCATGACCATTCCTTATCTCATGTATAGTGATGACCCAATGGACTAATTACTTTTTGATAATGGATGGGCTATTTTTTATGGCCTATGATCTTCTTGTAGTCCATTGAATTACAGTCAACTTTCCCTTGCAGTTATTTTGCGTATAAGCTAAACAATTGGTGGATTGCTTTGTACTATTATTAGCTTACTGGAGATGCTGTCTTGGTACATCGTGGTAATTGCACATTTACAATGAAGGCAAAAGTTGCACAAGCTGCTGGTGCTGCAGCTATTCTTGTTGTGAACGATAAGGAAGGTATGTTATCATTACTGCGGTTATTTCTTGTTTAGGGCAACAAAGGAAATTTGTTATCATTACTGCAGTCATTCTTTTAGGGCACATTTGTTTCACGTGAAAACTTCCGTCATGTAGTTAGGTGTGGGAATATTTTCACACCAATTAGCTACCAATTGGTGTGAAAAGATGCACGGGGACCAATTGGTGTGAAAATATTCCCACACTTAACTACATAAGGAAATTCTTTCACGTGAAAATATTTCTCGGAAAATATTTTCACTCGAAACAAACATGCCCTTACATTATCCAGCTATATTCTTGTAAGTTGTCCAGCTATTTGTGATGTTAATGAATTTATAAGAAGATTGCTTTATGTTTAAATAAGGTAAAATGACATTGATGCTGTTGGTTAACTCAATGATATCTGTCGCTCAGTGTTCTACATCTTAAGAGTATGATATAAACTTTCAAATTATCTGAACCTTTTTTGTAATTTACTTTCTATATGATGAGAGCCTTTTTAAGAAATACTGGATAACCAAATAACTGATAGTGGTATTGGCCTTTGCTCAGTGCTCTCTCTCTCTCTCTCTCTCTCACACACACACACACACACACACACACACACACACACACACACACACACACAAATATACACACACACACATGGGTGCACATGCGCGCACACACACACAAGTTGCTCTCTTTCCCTTTTCTTTGATGTGCCTGCCTACTCTAATACTCAAGGAGAAATCAAATCTTTGTTGATTCTGCTTTTATATTTGTATGTGGGGGTACATTTCTCTACGTTTTTATTACAATTTAGAACCATAATGCTTCTTTTAGTTCAATTATTCACATTTCAGAAGATTTTCAGTTTGGGATGTTTATTATGAAAGAAGAGATATAGAACCCTTAATTGTTGATAAGTTTGACACTTTTGATTACAGTTTCTCAATATTTATCTTTTTCTTTTTTTTTGTTATTGTTATAAGTTTGTCCTTTTTTATATCCATTTTAAATCGACAAATCTAATATTGCATTAAAGCATTGATTTAAAAAAAATTGAAATCCATTTGCATCTCCATGCCTCCATCTGGGAATTTTTAAACTTGGAATGCTCTTCTAGTTTTTGTTTGTCTTGTGCAGAACTTTACAAGATGGTTTGTCAGGACAATGAAACAAATTTGCACATAAGTATTCCTGCTGTCATGCTGCCAAGCAAGGCAGGTTTAAGCTTGGAAAAGAGTTTAAGTTCTGGTGCATCAGGTTGGTCCTACCATACATAAATAATGTTCGCTATAATCTTAAGTGTTTTTGAAAGAATTTCTTTATGAGAAACTATAGAAGTGATCCCATTGGCTGTGGAAAACCATTACTGTCCAATGAAATGAAGGATGGTGATTGAGAGAAAGGGGATCGACTACAAGGGGGCATGATCCCAATGGTGGTTCAACCTCTTCATCACCATTCATGATTTCTCCTTCATGGTCTTCAACTCATTTCAATTGAAATATTGGAGCAAGTCATTTTTATATAATTTTATGGTTTATTTGTGTACCCTATTATCCAAATTACTGAAAAAGAAATGCCGCATGCACGACAGAAAATTCTTGCACTTTCTTAATTTTAGTGTATCATGTCTATTACTCTCTCTATCTCTTAACTATTATTTTAACTCTCAACTTATCAAAGGGCTTTTGCTGATGGATCACCTTATCTTTCAGTGACTGTACAGCTGTACTCTCCAGATCGTCCTGTGGTGGATACTGCAGAGGTTTTTCTTTGGCTTATGGCTGTGGGAACTATATTATGTGCATCTTATTGGTCTGGATGGAGTGCCAAGGAAGCAGCTATTGAGCATGATAAGCTCTTAAAGGTGTTCCTGAACTCTGCACCAATTTGATAGTTCAAATGTCTCCAAATATTCATTTTATTGGTAAATTTCACTGTAATTTAATGGAATAGAACAAAACCATCACACTTTGGGTTATCATTAAATTACAACAAAACCATCACACTTTGGGTCCCATTTAAACAACAGATGGTGGTGGAAAGAATATGGGGCCCACCAAAAGATGACATGGTCCTAAAGCATCAAAGTCCATTCAATTAACGGTGGGGATGACCCAATAGACCATATTCCATTGGATTATGGTGTGCAATTTTGCCATTTTTCTTCATGCAATGCTCTACTATGCTTAACAATAATTGGTGATATTATTGTAGGATGCTCCTGAAAGTCTCCATGACATGGATACTGCTGGTCCTAGTGGTGTAGTTGACATCAACACAACATCAGCAATCTTATTTGTTGTGATAGCATCATGCTTCCTCATCCTACTTTACAAGCTCATGTCATCATGGTTCTTGGAGCTTCTGGTGATTCTCTTTTGCATCGGTGGAGTTGAGGTGGGTCCCCTAAAATTTTCCTCTCCAAGATAATTAAATATTAGGAGTTATTTATTCTCCTGCAATTTTTGTGTGATTTTCTTTTTTTTTTAATTAAGAACTTTTATATAAAAAGGAAACTATAGCTACGTTTCCTGTGCTAGCTCATGGTTCAAAGACTTCTAGATTCCATACATGCCTTAGTCATCGTAGGTCAATGAATAAAAACTTGTGGGTCCGGCTTGGTCTCACCCAAGGCACTTGGGCCCCAGCAGGGTGCTGAGTCCATAAAGAATCATCACCCTGTTCAACATTCCTCGTCTTCCAGAGATTCTTCTGAATTTGCCTCCTCTTCCTCAATCTCCCTCCGTGAAGTACCAGCAGAAGAAGTTGCTCGAGTGGCCCTCCTAGGATCAGAAGCTTGCCTCGAAGCCTCCTCGACCATTTCCCATGTCAAACCCTCCCCAGGGAAGACCTTCTCAGTACCAGGGTCATTAACTAGCCAATCTGAAGCATTCTCCATGTCTTTCGAAGAGATAGGGTCTTTGGCTGGTTTTTCTTCTCCTTGAGCCTGTGATTCACTCTAACAAAAACCAAGTCATTGAGCTTCCTTTGCTCAGGCCTATTTCTTCTCTTTGTATGCACTTATAAAGAAAATAATGCATAAGTAACTACTATAGGTCTATGATCTTCTTACCTTTTATGAGTAATATTACAAATTGAATATGAACTTATAAACAAAAAAAACATATAAAAGTTTATTCCTTTAAAATAGTAAAATACCATCTCAAACGAACTCCAATTGTGCTCACAACCAGAAGAGGTAGTTCCAAACTCAAGATCCGCATAGCCATCTTCTGGAGGTTTGGAGCGCTACTCCCATGTTATCTCCACCATTGGGCTACAATATGTGAGCAACCTTTATAATTAATTTAGGTATTTATCATTATCAGAACTTGAAAGAAAATTATAAATTTATATTTTATAAAACAAAATTACATAAGTCAAAAGAATATTACCTGGTTCGCCTTTGTTTCTCTGCCTTAATGCCATATCTTTTCCAAATGACATCAAGAACACTTGTACGAAATTAGCTCTTCAGTTAATATCTTATCTTGGATATTTAGATCAAGAACTAATTTCTCAAGGCACTCATTAAAACCATCAATAATTACCCCTTTTGACTCAATATCTGCATCTGCATAAAAGAATTTAGGGTTTAAGTAGTACCCCGTTGCATGCAATGGTCTATGGAGCTGCCTATCCCATTTATCATCTATAATCTCCCAAATTGGGGCATACTTCGCTGCATCATTGCCCAAATTCTCTGCAATCTCATTCTTAGCCCTTTCCATTGCATCATATATAAAGCCCATGGAGGGCTTATCAGCATCAACCAAGCGCAAGACCTTACCAAGGGAAGAAATGCTAATATCGCATACTTCACCCCACGTCAAAAATATTTCGAAAGAATAATATCTCGGGTCTTCTTTTCCTTGGCATCTCTAGACTACTTACATCTACTCCACTTCTTTGAAGCAAACATAGACTAATGTGATCTTCCTCTTATACATGCTTTATAGACTAAGGTAGGCAGTGGCAAATCTAGTGACCCCAGGCCTCATTAGCTCTCTCTTTTTTGTAAACTTGTGCATCATGCTAAGGGTTAGTATGTGACTGTATATAAAGATTTTAACCTCTTTAGCCTTAAAAATAATTCTTTTAATAGGAGGCAATTCACCAATTGCCTCAAGCATAAGATCTATGCAATGTGCAGCGTAAGGAATCCAAAATATGCGAGGCCTCTTTTGTCTAAGCAAATGACTTGCAGCTAGATTGGGAGCAGCATTATCTGTGACCACTTGAATTTCATGTTCCTCTCCAACCTCCTCAATACCCTTATCAATGAAAGAAAATATACATTGGACATCATGAACATCATTGGAAGCATCGATTGAGCGCAAAAAAATTATACCCATGGGACAATTTACTAATAAATTCATGTTACTCCTCTTCCAATCACTCCACATATCTGTCATCAAAGAAACTCCAAATTTAGCCCATCCCTCCTTATGAGTCTTGAGATATTCATTAGTGTACTCGACTTCTTTCTTCAATAATGGCTTTCCAATCTTATAAGGAGTTGGAACTTTCAAACCTGGCCCAAATTGCCCAATTGCTTCCAACATTGTGGGGAAGCTATTCAAACGAGCAGTGTTAAAAGAAATGCATGTATGGTAAAACCACCGAGCAATATACTGAATCACCCTGGCTCTATCTTCCTTTTTAAACCTATTTTCAATTGTCACCTGTTTTGTCCCCTTTCCCTTGCCTTTCTCAATTACTGTCTCAGGACTAGGTATAAAAAAACTATCTATAGGCCCTCTCGTATGAGCCTTCTTAGACTCAAAAGCCCTCTTGGTCTTAGAGCTCTGAGTACCAACCATGGCTACCTCTTCTTCCTCCTCTTCATCATGCTCTCCTTGAGTTTCAATATTATCATAAAAAATATGAACCCCTGACTTTAATTATGCTATATCTTCTTTTTTTGCAACTTTTTTACTCTTTTCAGCTTCAATGTACTCCAAAATTTCTTTCTACAAAATCTGGGACTTTCTTACATGGGGCGGCATCACCTCTAATACCGGCAAGATGTTTCTTAAATCTATTTATGCCGTCATTAGAAACAGGTCCACAGAAATTGCACATAATTTTATTTTTGTCATTCTTATCCGGGTTAACACAATATTTCCATCCCGGATCTCCACCCCTAGTAGACCCCGCAGAAGACATCTCAAATTGAAAAAATAAATCTGAAATAAAGATTACAGACTGACCTTTGCTACCCAATCTCTTATCTTTGGTGTTGGTTATCTCAATCGAGCTACGAATCATCTTAAAAGTCTTCTAATACCACCAATAGCACCTTAAAAATAATTTCAATCAGAAAAACAAACTTTTTCAATCCACAAGAAGTACTTTCGATTCTCAGCAATTGCTTTAGATTCTCATAAATAAGTTTAAGATTGAGGGTTTCTTGTTTTTTTTCAGTTTGGGGTTGAAAAATAAACCCCCGAACTTCTTTTATACAAACTTGGGGGTCAAAATGACCCCCTTTGCCCTTTTGGGCAAAGTTTAAAAAAAAAAAATCATGAACTGTGCTGGGCGCCCGCCCAGGTATAGCCACCCGTGTTGGGGCGCCCAGGTCAAGGCATGCGGAAATTGTTTTTTGGGCGCCTAGGCACCGGGCGGTTCGTTTTTTTAAACATTGTGGGTTAATAATCTCATTTTGGATCCTCAACAATTTCCCTAGACAATGAGGTCTTTTTTTAGCTATCACATAATATTCAAAGAGTCGCCTTTAATTATAATAGTTTATATCATTTTATTTACTGTTCTAATCTCCAGTTAGCTATGAGTGTCTAACACGTAAATTTTGAAGAAAAGATGTGTGATATGCATTTATTTTTATGTATTTTGCTTAGTGTTCCAAAAAACACCGGGCGGCGCCTAGGCGGTCTAGGCCGCCCAACGCCTAGGCGCGCCTTGAACCTATGCGGCTCAGTAGAATAAAAAGTTGTTTCAAGGTTAGATTTTGTGTAAAAAATAAAAATACATATTGAGATTAGTCCATAATTCCACGCATTTCAAATTGAGACATTTAGAGATATTATAGTCCATAATCCAATATATAAAGATATAAAACTTAGCAAGACATTGATTCATCATCAAGAAAATGAAAAAGAATAGGAAATAACACATAAGAGTTAAAGGGTACATCAAATGTCTATAGTCCACATACACTCCTCCATACTCCATAAGTCCATATCCATAATTCACACACAATTAATACTCAAAAGTTTTCAATCATCACTCATCATCAGAAAAAGCAGGGTTAGCTGCATGTGCATCATATGCATCGGAGTTGAGGCCTTCATCATCACAGTCATTTTCCTCCTCAACATAATAGTAATCCTCCTCTGTCTCTTCTGAATCTGCCTCTACTTCATCCTCTTCCTCCTCCACTTCATCCTCTTCCTCCTCCACCCTCGTCCTCTGAGAAGAAGATCTAGTGGTCCTAGGAGCGTTAGTTGATGTCCCTGAGGCCTCCATGACCATATCCCATGTCATTCCTTCATGCCCGTCGACCTCATCATCATCAGCCAACCACTTTATAGCATTATCCGTATTTTTTTAGTTGAGGGGGTCTCTCTTATCTCTCTTAGCAAACCTCTCCTGCAAGTATCGATTATACTTAACATAGACTAGGCCATTGAGCCTCTTTGATTCAAGCATGTTCCTTTTCTTTGTATGAATCTAATAAATCTAATGAAACTAATTCATATAAATATATAATACTAAAAAACTAAAACTTTACAATTGACATAGTAATTAGTAATTACTAACTAACTAGTAACTACTAAAGTACTAATACAAATTAGTAAATTGTAATTTGTAAACTAATAAAGTAAACTAAATTATCATCTCAAAAGTACTCCAATTACGCTCACAGCCGGACGAGGTAGTGGTTAGGCTCAAGATATGAATGATCAACTTTTGTAAATTTGGAGCACTACACGCTTGTTGGCTCAATTGGCTGCAAATAGATTATGAATTGCAATTGTTAATTATATATGAAATATTAAAATATAGATTATGAAAAACAAACAACAAACATGAAATGAACCTTGAACTTAAGGAACTTAAGAATATTATTACCTGGATCAATTTTGGTCCTTTGCCTCACCGCCATTGGACTCCCAAAAGACTTTAATCCGTACTTGTAATTTATTAGCTCATCAACGCATATAATGTAATGGATATTCGGATTAGGGACTAACACATCGACACACTTATTAAATCCAATCATAATTGTGTCATTTTTGTGTATATCCCTATCAGCATAAAACAAAGTTGGGTTAAAAAAATTAAACAGTTGCATGCAATGACAAATGTAGTTACCAATTCCACTTCTCATCAATAATCTTCCGAACATGCTCATAGTGGCTTAACTCACATCATTTAAATTATGGGCTATCTCTCTCTTGCATCTCTCCATTACTTCATATATGTAGCCCATGGAGGGCTTGTCACTATCAACCATACGTAGGACTTTGACAAGAGGAAAAAATACCTTAAGAGCACCCTTCATCCCTCACTAAAAAGCCCTAGAAAAGATAATATATTTCACCTTCTTCCCTTTCTAATCCTCGGATCACTTGCATGCTCTCCACTCATCCGAGGTAAACATCTGCCTTAACTAGACTCTCTTCGAATGTATGCTATCTAGGCATAGGTACCAGGTAGCAAGTCTCGTGACCTCGAGCCTCAAAATCTATTTCTTCTTGTTAAATCCACGCATGATGCTGAGGGTGAGGGTGTGGCTGTAAATGAATGTTGTAACTGACTTTGCCTTCTTAACTGCACCTGAAATATCACTCTATCTACCGAGAGCCTCAAGCATGATGTCTATACAGTGTGTTGTGCATGGTGTCTAAAAGATACTAGGGTAAGCTATGCGCAACAAATTAGCAGCAACAACATTAAGAGTAGCATTATTTGTGACAACTTGTATAACATGCTGCGCCCCAACCCATAGTTGTTGGAGGCGGGAGTGGGATTGGGAGCGGGATCAGTTCAGAATTCGTCAAACCACCCTATAGTGGAAGCACCTTGGGGTTAGTATTAGTGTCCACAAAATGAACAAGATAAGGAGCGAGATCCTTAGGTTTATGGGAGCGTGATTCGATGTCAATGGGTTCAATGTTTTGACTATCTAAGCTCACTATACAAAAAAATGAGGTTGTAAGTAGAGCTAGTAGGAGTTTTTAAATGAAGTATATATTCTCACAACTAAAGGGGATGGCTTACACAATAGGACTTAATAAAACAATGGGTCACTCTAGACTATGCCTAGTTCAAATTAAGAATCTAAAATAATAGAACTTTGTGCTATGCGAAAAAGGGACTGGATTTTAACATTAGGGAAGTTATGATTCCTAAATAATAGCAACTTCGGACAATGGTAATCTTTAACCTGGTATCATCCGTTAATGAAAGTAGAAGCCACAAACTTGGATCCCAAGATTTTAATGTATCCAAACCTTGGACCATGGTTGATGGGGAGCAGGGATCTATTTTGAATTAGAACTGGATTCCACTGATGGGTGGAACGTGGTCCCCTTCTTTTGGGAGCGTGATCCTAAAATCGACAAAGGGATCCCTACAAGATCCCCCTTGCAGGAACCATGGGATCGAGGTTTTGGAGTGGGATCGTCACCCTACCCATAAGGTTCCCTTAACTATGCCCCAACTTCATTGATGCCCTTCTCCATCACTTGAAATATGTAATGGGCATCATGACTATAATCAAAGGCATCAATAGACCTTCAAAAAGCAGTTCTTAAAGGACAATTCACCAGCAACTTCATATGTCTTCTTCTCTTCTTATCACTCCAAGTATCAGTCGTAACATAAACCCCATACTAAGCCCATGCATCCGTCTGTGTCTCCACAATCTCCTTTGTGACAATCACTTCCTTTTTCAAGAGAGGCTCTGAAAGCTCAGATGGGGTTGGGAGCTTCATCCCAGGCCTAAATTGTCCAATTGCCTCTACCAAGGTGTAAAGGCTGCTTAGGCGAGCGGCATTGAAAGAAATGCCCGCCTCATAAAACCATCAAGCGATGTACTGTGGAGCTCAATCTCTCTCTTCCTTTTTGATTCTATACTCAAGAGTTATTTGCTTCTTTGTTTCCTCTCCTGCAACCTCAGGGTTAGGCCGAGACAAAAAACAATCCCCTCTAACCCAAGGACTCTTAGGTCTCCCACTCCCAGAACCAAATACAACTCCCTTTCCCTTCCGCTTAGTCTGGGATACAACAAGCTGTTCCACCTCTTCACACCTCTTGATCGCTATTATCATCATCAAAATTGACATGAACCCCATACCTCAGCTCTGTTATGGATGCCTCTCTCCTCTTTTTTCTTTTTTACAATACTGATATAATTTTTTTTATCTCCTCTCAAATAGCATCAAGAACTTTTTTACATTGGTCAACTTCCCCCCAAAAACCCGGCAAGATGTTTCTTAAACCGGTTTATGCCCCCATTTGTATCATTTTCACAATAATTGCATATTATACAATTTTTCTCCAAAAGCTTCGGGTTATAGCCATATTTCCAACCTGGATCACCACTTCTATTAGATCCCGAAGTAGACATCTTAAAATAATAAACGATTTTAAAAAATCAAAATTTTCGCTAACTTTGATTGCTATCCACTTTTGAGATGTTTTCTAATCTCAAAATCTTCTAAAAGACCCTCTATAATAGACCTATAAAACCTCAAAAACTAAATCTAATCCCAATGGGTGATGTTTAGATCGATTTCTTGTAACTTTGAGAAACCCTTTGAATATAGTTTGTTGAGGTTTCTCTCTCTCTAAAATGCGCTCCAATGAGTTTAGGTTTGAAATGAACCTAAATCCAACCTTTTCCCCTCTTATTGGTATAGAACACCCCAAAAAGGCTGCTCAACGAGGGGCACTTTCGCCCCTGGTGGGTACCCAAGCGCCTAGGCGGCCGACCTGGGGCAGGCTGCCTATTTTTACTGCCTAGACCTGGGCAAGGTGCCCATTGGACAGCCTAGTCGCCGGGCAG
>NW_006494916.1:5010307-5041042 GCF_000471905.2 Amborella trichopoda | reverse complement strand
GATCCCCCTTGCAGGAACCATGGGATCGAGGTTTTGGAGTGGGATCGTCACCCTACCCATAAGGTTCCCTTAACTATGCCCCAACTTCATTGATGCCCTTCTCCATCACTTGAAATATGTAATGGGCATCATGACTATAATCAAAGGCATCAATAGACCTTCAAAAAGCAGTTCTTAAAGGACAATTCACCAGCAACTTCATATGTCTTCTTCTCTTCTTATCACTTCAAGTATCAGTCGTAACATAAACCCCATACTAAGCCCATGCATCTGTCTGTGTCTCCACAATCTCCCTTGTGACAATCACTTCCTTTTTCAAGAGAGGCTCTGAAAGCTCAGATGGGGTTGGGAGCTTCATCCCAGGCCTAAATTGCCCAATTGCCTCTACCAAGGTGTAAAGGCTGCTTAGGCGAGCGGCATTGAAAGAAATGCCCGCCTCATAAAACCATCAAGCAATGTACTGTGGAGCTCAATCTCTCTCTTCCTTTTTGATTCTATACTCGAGAGTTATTTGCTTCTTTGTTTTCTCTCCTGCAACCTCAGGGTTAGGCCGAGACAAAAAACAATCCATAGGCCCTCTAACCCAAGGACTCTTAGGTCTCCCACTCCCAGAACCAAATACAACTCCCTTTCCCTTCCCCTTAGTCTGGGATACAACAAGCTGTTTCACCTCTTCACACCTCTTGATCGCTATTATCATCATCAAAATTGACATGAACCCCATACCTCAGCTCTGTTATGGATGCCTCTCTCCTCTTTTTTCTTTTTTACAATACTGATATAATTTTTTTTATCTCCTCTCAAATAGCATCAAGAACTTTTTTACATTGGTCAACTTCCCCCCAAAAACCCGGCAAGATGTTTCTTAAACCGGTTTATGCCCCCATTTGTATCATTTTCACAATAATTTCATATTATACAATTTTTCTCCAAAAGCTTCGGGTTATAGCCATATTTCCAACCTGGATCACCACTTCTATTAGATCCCGAAGTAGACATCTTAAAATAATAAACAATTTTAAAAAATCAAAATTTTCGCTAACTTTGATTGCTATCCACTTTTGAGATGTTTTCTAATCTCAAAATCTTCTAAAAGACCCTCTATAATAGACCTATAAAACCTCAAAAACTAAATCTAATCCCAATGGGTGATGTTTAGATCGATTTCTTGTAACTTTGAGAAACCCTTTGAATATAGTTTGTTGAGGTTTCTCTCTCTCTAAAATGCGCTCCAATGAGTTTAGGTTTGAAATGAACCTAAATCCAACCTTTTCCCCTCTTATTGGTATAGAACACCCCAAAAAGGCTGCTCAACGAGGGGCACTTTCGCCCCTGGTGGGTACCCAAGCGCCTAGGCGGCCGACCTGGGGCAGGCTGCCTATTTTTACTGCCTAGACCTGGGCAAGGTGCCCATTGGACAGCCTAGTCGCTGGGCGGTCCGCCTTTTGGAACAATGATTTTTCTACTTGATGCATGCAGCCATTATCACATTTTTTGTGTCTATATAGGAATATAGATGCAAGTATGTATTCTATGTGTATGCATCTTTGCGTGTATGCATAAATATACGATATATATCTATTTCATCTTAGATATGTATCATACAAATGCTGTATGTCGTAGGGAGGCTCTAGGTATATTTAATATCGTAGTTATCCTTTGAGTATCCGATGACCTTTGCAACTCTTAGAAATATTCATTTCTGGATTGCTGGACTTAATTTTAAACTGAAAAATGACATGGTACTTTATCTACAGGGCCTGCAAACTTGCTTGGTGGCTTTGTTGTCAAGGTATGTCGCACTGTTGACTAATTTAGGTGTTCTCTTTTTTATGGCATATATTTTTGCAACTTGAATATCTTCTAGGAGATCTGTTTCCTTTATTTAGTACAATGCTTTAAATAATCCTATTAAAAGAAAAAAGGGAACGTCTGCTATAATTCATTGGACTACGGAAAGACCATTATCACCAGCCATTGAAATAATGGATGGCAATGGAGAGGGATTGGGAGTCATTATTGGGGTCATGTCCTCTTTTGGTGGGTCTAACTAGCTTCTTTATCGATTTAATTTCACCCGATGGTGATGACCAACTATGGCTTTTTCATTGTCCTTCGGATTATTAGTGTACTTTTCCCCAATGAGAAGTTCAATGTAATGATTATTTTCTTTGTGTGTGAATGTCACTCTTAAACACACACAAGCTTTTCTACATGCATCATCTGATGGTATAAGTGGCTTTCTACTTTTTTCTGAAATTTGTCATATACACAAAAATGTAAATCTGCTTTGGGTTTTTAGTAGCAATTTTGTTGTTACAAGAATCCCTTTTAGGTAAACAACTTTTTTTTTTTTTTAGTTTTAAACATTTCTATTATAAATCACTTTTCTTTTACTTTGTTATCAGGAATTTCATATATGTATGCCAAGTGCGTAGTATAATTGATGACCTAATGAATTTCAGGTGGTTTAAGCGAGCTGGACATTCATACATAAAAGTGCCCTTCTTTGGAGCAATTTCATACCTTACATTGGCCATTTCTCCATTCTGCATAGCCTTTGCTGTAATATGGGCAGTTTATCGGCGTATCTCCTTTGCTTGGATAGGCCAGGACATACTTGTAAGTGCAACTTCTCTAAATCCACTATGGTTCTTGAGTCTTGCATTCGTTTCTTTGCTCCACTGCTATGTTTGTGTACTACATAGCATGTGGTTTATATATTTCCTTTTCTACCCTTATTTTCTGATTCTTTATACTTATGGTGTTTTCTAGAAGAGTAATGATCCTATTGGACCCTCCACCAGCCATGTGTGTAGGACCCCAAAGGATCACCATTAAAGTTGGCACCGATCTCTAGAAAAATTATCACATGGGTGTGGGACTTGATTTTTTTATGGATCCGTGCCAAATTTAATGGTGATCCTTTGGGGTCCTACACACCTGGGTGGGGGAGGGTCCTAAAGGATCATTTCTCTTTCTAGAATTAGAACCAAATTTTCTTTAATGTACCCATTATTGTTATCAACTCTTGGCTAAGATATGAAAGCTCAAAATCCTTTGAAGACTTAATACCCAAACCTTGACGAACATGCTTTTGCTTGTGGTGTTCAGATAGTATGTGAATTGGAAATTCTTGTAGTGGATAGTGCTTATAGTGGCAGTTACTAATTCACATGGATTATTGCAAAGACCAATCTTTACTCTGCGGTTGTTGAAATTTTAGCAGAAGTTTCTCTTTGACATAAACCCCCACAGGAAAAAAATAAAAGAAAAATCTGTTATTTGTTGAACTTTTTGAGCATTCCAAGATGTAGATACTTTGCACAGTAGACACAGCCTCTTTTATTTAGTTTTCTTGCATGATAAATATTATCTAAACATGATGCATGCCTTTTGTCTAAGAAGGGTGAGGACCTTAACTTTTCGTAAACCCACCCCAAGCCCGGGTAAAGGAGGTGGGCTATGTTAGGTAGACAACCAGCATAAAACTATACCAAAACTGTTCATGAATCCTGGATATACGTCATCTGCTCATGCTAGGGCGTTCCCCGTAGAGAAAAGATATGGAGACTTGTGGTCTCACTGAGGGTATGGCCCTTGATAGAGTAGAATGGTGGACCATGGTGATGATGATGTAAGCCTCTTTTGGTCATTGGCACCTTTATCTTATGTTTATTTATTTATTAAGAAGTGCAGCCTTGTTGGGAAGTATACCATAGTCCTCTGGTTTATGAAAAACCACAGTCCATTCAGGTCACCACTGTCCGATGGAAATGGAGGACAGTGATAAAGTGGGATCCACCAAAACAGGACATGACTCAAATGAGGACCCCTCTTTCTTGATCACTTTCCATTTCATAAAAGGGTCCCAACTCTGTAGTTCATTGGATTATTTCTTGCAGTGAGCAAAAAATTGAGATAATTTTTTATGAGCATTTGCGTTTCTATGGTCTTTGAAACCTGTAAGTTTTATATTTGGACTGTCTTTATGTACTTGATTTCTTGCACTTTCAAGAGTTACCCCAGAGTTGCTATGCTTCCCTTGTAACAAACATCAACTTAGAACTAAATGAATCATTTCTTACACTTTTCTTTTCAGGGTATTGCACTGATCACTACGGTTCTTCAGATTGTCCGCATACCTAACCTCAAGGTATGTATCATTTGGTTCCTCTCTGATAATCCTTAGAATATATCTGCCAATTGATTAGCTTTTGTCTGAATTGCTAGGTGTTAATCTCAATGAGTTTAGCTTGCATAAAGAAGAATATATTAATTCATGACTATAATTATCCTAATATTGAATGAAAATTCTGGTGAGCTAATACCAACCTGCTAACCTTAAGATGAAGAAAGGCCATCCTGGATAAAATTTCCCAACAAGAAGTATTATGAATAAAGAGCTTGTCTTAGCCATCCTTATGAGAGAAAGAATCACTCCTTTGAAGCAGTGTTTAAAATGTGGAACGAGGCTTGAAACTGGGCAGGGCCCCGGCCCTGGCCAAGTGACTTGGGCAAGTCCCGTGTTGGCTTGGGGGAGTCCTGTCTGAGAAAAAAGAAGCCTCATTTTTTAAGATTTTTTACTGAATTTTCAAAGACTTGGACATAGTCAAGTCAAACTCGGTCAAGACTTAGTTCAGAGTTCAGAGTTCAGACTTGGATAAACCACTTCTTGTTCATCTAGAATCAGCAGGGTGCCAGTTCTGAGTGGCATGGGTATGAGTCGGACTTGATGAGTTTCTAAACACTGCTCTAAAGAGAAAACAACGGTTGTTCTTCACATGCTGTAGTAGTTGTTTCTTATTACACTGATCTTTATGCATTTTGATAAATGCCATTACACTGATCTTTCAACTACATCTGTGACAGTCCTTTTTTCTTTCTTACGGTGTACATGTTTGCAGATTGTAGCCTTTTAAATTTCGCATCGGATTTTTTTCTTCATCTCACAAACTTCCTTTTCTCACAATATCGTTGTTTCTTCGATTTGATGTGGAGATCAGGTGGCTACTGTGCTACTCAGTTGTGCCTTCCTATATGATATATTTTGGGTGTTTGTGTCCCCCAGGTGGTTTCATGAAAGTGTTATGATTGTGGTAAGTTTTGGCAACAAAAACGTTTGGCATATATATATAATATTACATTCTTTTGTCAATTCATAAAAGAAGTGCCTTTCTTAGAGATTTTGCACCCTCTTAGGTTGCTCGTGGGGACAAGAGTGGAGAAGATGGCATACCCATGCTACTGAAAATTCCACGTATGTTTGATCCATGGGGTGGTTTCAGCATCATTGGATTTGGTGACATCCTTTTACCAGGACTGCTCATAGCCTTTACACTGAGGTTTGCTTTAAATGATTCTGCTGAACCATCTTATAAAGGGAAAGTTCACTCTAAACCAATGGGCTATGGTTTTCCGTAATCCATCAGGGTCATTCATCATCCAATGAAATGACTGAAAGTGATGGAGAGAGTGGGGCCCACCATAGGGACTGTCCAAGCTGTCATCATCCATTATCTCAGTGGACGGTGATGGATCTAAGTATCTATGGAAAACCATGTCCATTGGGTACCTGTACTTTTACGAATATCCTTTTGTGTATTAATGCCATTGTCGATTGATGAATCTAATGTGAAATTTTATTTTCCAATAGCCTGTGATTAACATGGAACAGTAACCCCATGTTGTGCATGAGGTTTTTGCTATAATTTCAGCAATTAAAGTATGTTTTTATCAATTACAAGATACGATCACAGGATTGTTTAGCGGCTGAGGCTTAATCCTGGGTGATTTGACTTGGATAGAAAACAGTAATGTAGAAGCGAGTGAGGAAGCAGAAATTTAATAAATCCTGTAGGCAATTTATTCGAATTCGAATGCTTTAACCACCTCAAAAAATCACTAAGTTGGGTCAAATCAACTAATTCACCAACAAAGTGGTTTAATATGATCATTTCACTCAATGTACCTCAAAGTCTTTTGTTTGAATATGCCCCTGCTCAAAGCTAGGGGTATTTTGGTAGTGTCCCTGCTCAGTGCAGGGGTATTTTGGTAATTTTCCCACAAAGCAAGGGAGCCATATTGCAAAAGTGCTGCCACTTCTTTGGGGTTCCAAACCCAGAAAAGAGAATTTAATGAAAAACTAGAACAAGTAGTGGCAGTTTCATCATTGAGCTCATCATTTAGCTCAGGTCACTTGAGTCGAGTGAAATGTTACTTATTTTGGGTTCCAAACCCTCAACAATGGATATTATGTAGAAACATGTTCTGGATTCGGAATCCAAAACAAGCTGGGGTATTTACAGCATTTCTCTTGGGCCACTTAGTGGAGCCAAGTTACCAAATTAACCTTTTTATATTAGGATTCCAAATCTAGAATAGGGGCAGTTGGGTATTTTATAATAAAATTGTTGAAGAGGTGCCTGAGTGAAATATTCTCTTTGAAGTTATCACTTTGTTGATAAATTGGTTGATTTGGTGCTTCAGTAATTTTTTGAGGTGGTTAGACCATTTTAATGATATTTTTTCTTAAATTAATGTTCATAAATGTAGTTTCTGATAATACAAAAGTGTGCTGCAATTCTAGAATTTCTTTAGGTTTTGATAAATGATTATTTACAGGATTCTGGGGTTTGATTCTTGAAAGATTGAGATTTGAGTAATGTAATTTCCGTCAAGTTTGGATAAATCTTCTGCGAGCAGTGTTCTGGGACTCAGCTTGGCTAAGGTAGTCAGCCCTTGGCTGAGGTGTGTTACTTAGGCAAGTTCGAATAACTCGCCGGAGTCCAGATTGTGTAAAAAAAATAAAAATAAAGACCAAAAAATTAATATATATTAAATGAACTTCCATTTTTTCATGTCAAACTCAATGACGTGATAGTTATTTGTGCCGCTGCTGGTATGTCTCTGTGCCAAAAGGTCTCGGGTTCCATCCTCAAAGGTGTTCTTTTTGGAGCTGTTTTTAGCTTGTAAAGAAAAGGGCTCCATCCTCAAAGGTGATCTTTCTGGAGCTGTTTTTTAGCTTGTAAAGAAGGGAAAGGTTTATATGCTTCCCCTACAGCATAGAAGATATATACTTCCAATTTAGATCAAGTGAACCACTAACCATTTAATCTTAAATCTGAAGCCTCAGAGTATTTTATTTTTAATTTTTTTTCTACATATGAAATTTGTTACGTCTAATTCAGATCAATTGAACCGCTAACTATTTAATCTAGATCCAACACCTCAGAGTATTTTTTTTTTTTATTTTCTACTAACTATATGAATATGAAATTTGGTATGTGTCATCACCTCAATGGGGTGCATCTTAATAAAATATTTAAACAATATTTTTTTAAAAAAAACAATGACCAAAATACCCCTGAAAGAGGTGCGAGTTCAAGAGAGGATTGGACACCCAAATTTTGGTGTCAATATTTTGTATAAAAAAAATTAAAAATAAAATAGTATTGAGCGTGACATTATGATTGGGGCCATCTAAGCCGTCCATTTAAAATGGACGGTTGGATAGGGGGAAGTATAGAAGTTTTATGCTATAGGGGATGCCTAGAAAGCTTGCGCTGTAAAGAAAAGGGCCTAAGTTTAAAAAATAATGTGGAAGTATATGTGGGGGTTTGAAGCCTCAACATGATGAGGGGTGGTTGGTTGGATAGGGGGAAGTATAGAAGTTTTATGCTATAAGGGATGCATAGAAAGCTTGCCCTGTAAAGAAAAGGGCTTAAGTCTAAAAAATAACGCGGAAGTATACGTGGGGGTTTGAACCCTCAACATGATGAGGGGTGACTATGTATGTTACCCAACAAGCACTTCACGTATTTGCATCAAAATCGACATAATAATATGCATAACATATATATACATGATGTACACCAAACTCAGGAAAAACACGCCTTGCCTCTACTCGGCCAAGTCCCAGAACACTGGGTGCAAGTTACCCCATTGCATGGGATATTAAGATTATTTGTTGAAACAATACTGTTATGTCTTATATTTTTTACCTGACTTTGGTTTGTCCTGCACATTACAGGTATGATTGGGCAGCTAAGAAAAATCTGCGAGCTGGGTACTTCTTGTGGTCAATGATTGCTTATGGTTTTGGTAAGAATTTGTTTGTTCTTAAAAATTTATCTATTTTCTTACTGAATGGTTAGTAAACGAGCTGTCCATGGAATTCAATGAGAAAGTTTTTAGGACAAAAGAGTGGACTCAGGTATATCCCATTACTTAGCATAGCTATAAATCCCAACTATCCTGCAAATTGCAGTTTGGGAATCTCCATGAATTTGAGCTGAAGATATCATGTCTATTTAAATTGACCACTCCATACTGCACATTAAATACGTCTATATATATATATATATATTATAATCTACCCAGAAAAACAAAAATAATCTAAAAAATCCAAGGCATTACAGTTTTCTCTCTAATTTTTGTCATCCAGTTTGATGACGCATCATCTGTACTATTTGTACCATTTGTACTATTGAAGCTTTAGATTTTTGGGGGTGTGGATTGGGAACTCTAACCAAAATTAGCCCCAAAATTCACATCACACTGGAAATCTCGCTCTCCACACGCACACGCACATAGGAGCCCTCATATGTTAATTTCAATTGGCATTGGACCTTCATGAAAAGCTTGGGTGATGATCTTTGCATTCATAGATATAGATGGCTCATGGCTATTATTGAGCAAATACATATGATGCTTATATGTACAGGCCTTCTTGTTACCTATATCGCTTTGAATTTAATGGATGGAAATGGGCAGCCCGCACTTCTCTACATTGTTCCTTTCACGCTCGGTATGTGGAAGCCATCTTTCTTTCTTGCTCTTTGCCAGCGTCACTATTCTCTTTATCCCTTCTCCCTCTCTCTCTGTTGCAGGTACTGTTTTAAGTCTGGGTAGAAAGAGGGGTGAGCTGCAAAATCTATGGACCAAAGGAGAACCAGATAGGGTGTGCCCACATATCCAACCCAACTGAGAGGCTAAAGAAATGGAAGATCTCTTTTTTCTCTCTTTTATTGGAGAATCCACGCCTTGTAATATCTTGTAATATCGTGTAGTTCTCATGGCAGATTAGTCAGTTATAGGATCATCAAGCTAAAAGTAAAGAATTGCTTCATGGTGCTTCAAAGTTTGATCTATAATATTCATAATATTTGCTTGTCAAATATGGAAGAAGCTCTTCTTTGTACAGCTATGTTACTGAAACCTCGCCGGGATCGTCAAAGGTGTCGATCTGGTTGGGAGTTCAAACTTTATTCAACACTTTTGAAAAATAACCATTTCATGTTAGCGAACTTACAATTTCGTGCCCATGTGTTTTTGGCAACGATGTCGTATTTCTTGTTATATAATGTACCACATTTATCTAAATAGGACGAAGATGTATGAATTTTAAGAGCATTCTTTTGCGCCTGCAAGACCACAAACTTATTCATTGGGGCGAAAGTGCTAATTTGGGAGGATTGTCCTTTTTTCCTTGAAAATTTTGGATCTATGAATCACTTTTCCAAAAGGAAAAAAGAAATTTCTAGTTCATCAGCACCTGTCTCACCCTCTAGAATTTAGATGGTTTTTGCTCAATCTTGGGATTTTATATATATATATAATTAACATAAAAGATATTATTTTTTAAAAACCTCTCACGTGGACCCAGTCAATCTTGGGGTTTTATAATCAGGTACATATGAAAGGAAAATTGTTTCACGCAAGGTGGACATTTCTACAATATGCGGTCGAGAGGTATAAAGCATCCATCTTTAAGATGGATGCAAATAGGTGGTCCATCTAAAAACAATTGTAACTCACAGTCTAAATGTTTTTCTTATATAATTATTATTGCTAGATTTCAATTTTTATTATATTGTTCATATTCATGATCTCCATGTTAAAGATTATATATTCTTTAAAAATTAAGATCAAATTATATTTAAAAATATATTTATTTATTGCCAAGCCTATATTTCTACAATATACAGACTGGTCGCATAGAAACTGCATCCCGTATGAAACGATGATTGACGCTCTATGAGATTTCCCACATTTTCCTGACTCCCCCCCGAATCCATGATGATGGATGGGGGTGGCATTCGTTCACTCGGTTTGTGGAATGATTAACGAACTTCGAGTGATTGAACGAACACACCCTGCCCATCCAATGTTGACATTAAACAGTTTGGGGAAGTATTCAATCACTTAGCTCTAAGCAGAGCTTACAAAACGAGCAAGCGACTCAAATTAAGAGGTGGATTCAGTTCCTGCTGTTTTTTTTTTCTTTTCTTCCCTTTTTTTTTATTGATTTCTCTACGAATGCATGAACCCTGGAAAGTAGATCGATCCCAATTGAATCCATCAATCGGGGATGTTCGAGTCGGCCACCTGACCCAAGTTTTCAAACACTGGTTCTACGAGCATGGCCATCTTGCAAGAGAGTCTGCCAAAGGCAAGGGGAACCTTACGAATAGGTGCTTGAATTAACACAACCCAATTATTAGTTGAGATCAATCACCCCATCTCCTAATCACTTGGGTACCTACAAGATACCAAGAGCCTCTCAGATGGGTTGGCCCGTCACTTCAGCAAGCGTGCACATAGGGCAAACACAGTTCATCAGTAGCATCAAGGAAAAGACTGATGAATTCATTTGATGTCAATGTCCGCTTGTTAAGGCCCTGTTTGGATAGACCATTTAATAAGAGAACGTCAATTTCTTCTTCACAAATTAGGAGTGAAATTATCCATCCATGCGACACCTTTACTCTTTTGCACCGCTTATTAAGAATATCTGGTCAGGTCATACTCTCTTTTGGCCATGTGGTCATGTCCCAGGGCTAAAGCTTTTTATCTCCTCAATTCAAATGTAATTCCAAACCTCACTTTTCTGGAGAAAGACTATAACAGTAATATACATTCATTATTTTCCGTTTACAATAAAGCTCGAGGAAGACATTTCTCTGAAACTCAAAAACTATTAGATACACCAACATTGGAAACAGACTCTAAACAACAAGATGAAACAAAGTAAAAATTAATAAATAAAAATTTAAAAAAATAAGATAAGCTTTAAGGTCATTTCCTTAAAGAAGTTGGGTTCCATAAACATGGTGAAAATTTCGACCTGGCCAACGGGGCATCGCGCATTTTAGCCAGAAACCCAAATCCCAGTTAGGATACATAGAGTTACATGTTAAACTTGTTAAAACCCACCGCCAATAAGTTTCCATTGGAAGTCCTCAAATGAGTCAAAAGAAGGGACTGAAGAGCCTTGAACTACATTAAGTTACCTCCAATGCAACACGCAAAATCAACGAACTGTAGAGAATTTTAACAAGTGGGTGGATGCATTGACAGCTCCAATTGAAAGTGGCCGGCATCTGAAACACCCTGCACTATAAAAAGGGGGACCACTCGCAAGCCAGGAACAAAAACAGAAGAGTACTTATCTTCTCTCAAAGCCATTGGGAACCTCATTTCGTTCCTTCTATTTTTTTATTTTTTTTCTTTGTTCTTTTTTTGATGGTCACAGAACATCTTCCTGATTTCGCCGCATGCTGCACACTCTAGACAGTTGGCTCGGAAAGGTTCAAGTTCGACCGAGTCCTGCTTAAATAATTCACATGTATAACATATAATTATTGTAATTTATTATAATTTAATGAAATTTTGTGAAGAGGAAAGATGCATGTTTTTCCAAGCCAAGCAAGAAAATAAACCAAACTAACAAAACAAAAATAGATAACTAGTTTGGAGGATGGGTCAACAGCAAAGGGTACGGGAAAAATCTTTTCACGATGGAAAAGGTGAACTATAAACCCCAAAAATGATAATAAGGAGAGGTAAACCCATGTAATAACAACCATACAGGCGGTATAGGAAGAAACCATACTTGTATATCTTCTCATAGATGCATCTCCATTCATAGACATTGGAACAAGCCTTCTCTCTGGGCCAGAGGAAAGAATTTCCTGCATTCTCTCAGGCCAATCTGAATTCAATCTCCTGGCGAAATCTTCAACTTCCCTGCATTCGAAGAAGTCATACCAGGCATTTCAGATGCATATGACAACAAGCATTTCTTTCTCAAATAGCAGCTTCTTTTTCGATATTTCTCAAAATAGCAATGCCCAATATTCTGAATGGACATAAAACAATTCAGTTCTCTGAGCAACCATAGTATCCCTCTACACTTCAGTTATTCTCTTCTTTTTTATTTCTCCCTCCTTTCCTTAATAAGCAAAAATTGTATTCTCTTCATTTTGTCTCTCAATGATCATTCTAATAAGCAACTTATCAAAAGAAGATAGAAACATCTAGCATATAGAGTAGAAGAATAAGGAAGATATAAGGCATTTTAGCAATGGCAATATAATCATGCATCACTCCGTCAGTCCTATCAATCCCTTATCGTGTCTACCTCGAAGAGAATTAACCAAGGATGTGTTCATTATGTGTCTAGTGTCTACACTTAAAGTAGAACAGGCTCAAAAAGATAATATCATATGTACTGATATAAAAGGCCATCAACGATTTATACATGTTCACAGGAACACGAGATGAATACCATACACTAAATAAAAGGACGGGCCTAGATGCATTTACACACTCAGATTAAGTATTTTCCCAATTAATATATTGTTAAATAGAATTACAAGTAACATGATTCATAAAAAGATGGATCATGTTCGCAAGGAGTGGAAAAAACAATAGTCCAAAAAAAATAAACAAAGGACTCACTGCATTCAAAAATAATTTATACACAACTGATGCCCCAGTCATTTAAATTTTTAACTAGAATTACAAGTAACATGATTCATAAACACATGGCTTTGTATTACAAATATTACAATTCAATGGATGGAAAAGGTTTGATGTGTATCATGTCATCTCCAAGTTGATTGAAGAGCTGTCATCTTTTAACAATATTCTCTTAGAATTGGAAGATCAAAACAAGCATGCACCACAATGTGTTTTGATAGGTGATTCAAAGGAGAACCACATTGGATTGTCCCTTCAGGCTGAAATATCTGATACCCACTTTTGTGTTGCTTTTCTCTCATCTTAGCTTCCCCCTTCTTAACTTCCATAATTGAGTCTTGCTTCTTATAGATACGACTATGTAATCATGATACAAAACTGATGTATACTTTATTAAAACTAAATAAATCAAAAACAAAATGCAAAGTATGAAAAAAGAAGAAAATACTCATTCCGAATAGTTGGAAAACAAAGTCCCACATTGTCCAAGTGTGATTTCATCTAATATGTCAGAAAACCATGGAGATAAAAATACTAACCAATCTCCAACCGTGCATAGTCCATTAATTCAGATTCTTCCTTATATTGAAACAAATATTTTTCCTTTAACCAAACTTCCAATAGGTCAATTGCCAACTTGTACACCCATAAGTGGCTCAAAAATTCCTCCAACTCTAGGAGTGGACCTTCTGTCTCCCACCTACAATATGTAAATGACAAACTTGTCTTCTGCAGGGCCAATCCTCTGCAAGTAAATGATTTTTGTTTGCTTATAGGTTCTTCAAGCTCGCCACTAGCCTAAAAATTTATCATAGCCATAACCAAATTATAGGGGTCCAGGCGACCCTAAACAAAGTTCAAGCTCTGGCAAGATGGGATCTTGCCTGGATGCACTACGCAAATATGTCTGGGCCTCCCTCTATGCCTAGGAAGACCTGGATAATCCCAGCGCAACAGTGTTGTTGAGAGGCTCAAACATAGATTGGCTGCTAAGAAGTGTAGATTCCTGTAGTTAGGTGGTCGGATCACTTTGATCATTCCACCCTATCCAACATTCCCATATTCCAAATGTCAATTTTAGGATGCCAGTTTCCATTGCCCTCAAGTTGGAAGATCTCACATGGGACTTCAAATGGAGTGCTGCTTGACGTGCACAGAAATTCCATTTGGTAAGAGGGGATACCTCGTGTAAGCCAAAAGATTGGAGGTGCTGGGCATCAGGAACCTCAAGGACCGTAAAACTGCGCTCTTTGGTACGTGGTGGTGGCGCTATGCCACCCAAGAAGGCTACCTTTGGCAACAAGTGATAAAAATAGATAAGGCTTTGTTGCTTCAGGCTGGCTCCCTATAGGGTCAATCAATGCTCAAGCCTCAAGCGCTTGGAAAGGGACTGCCGGAACCCATCCTGTTTTCTCTAGTAAGATTCATTTCTATGAAAAATCTGGGGACCAATTTAGCTATTAGAAAGATTTTTAGGCAAGTGCTCTCTGTAAAATGACGTTCCAAGTTCGCTTCCCATAACTTCAAATCAGAAGACTACCATCTCTTGATCTTATTAAGTGATTGGGATCAAACCATTGGAGTTCACATTTCAAGAGGAACCCTCGTGACTCTTTGAACTTAGGTGTCCTTGGCATGACACCTCAATGCCCACTTCTTACCCCACTCTGGTCGGGGACAAAATGGTTTGTTGCCCCTCTTCTACAGGTACTCTCTCAGTCTCCCCTTTCTACAATGCCCATAGACCCACTGACTAAAGCCCGTCACTGCCATGAGCACCTGGTTCATCCCCTCACCACCCAAACTCCAGGCCTTCAACTGGTAGCTATCCTACAACAAGGTGCTTCCTCTCGACCACATTCAGAAGAGGTGCATCCTTTTACCCAATAGGTGTGCCATTCGCGAAGAAAATAAGGAAGACCATCAATCATCTACTCATGCACTGCACAGTGGCCGCACAATCTGATCTTTCAACTTTAGCTCATTCAGAAGGGTGTGGGTTACATTGGAAATGGTCCAACAATATTTTGTCTCTTACTTCTGACCCCCATTTCCTCCCTAGAGCCTTTTGCTATGGCATACTTCATTTTGGCTTTCCATCGGGGCCATCTAGTTATTTAGAAATAGATGTCTTTGGGGATTTAGAAACCCACGTCAATGCTCTCAAATATCGAATCAAATTCACCATCATCTTCTGGGCCCAAAACCGTGATGAATTCACGGCTTATAACACATTAGACCTCAAAAAATGGAATCACATTACAAGGTCGAGAACACAATCTCCAAACCTTCCCACTGGATCCCGCTTTACCCTGGTTTCATCAAACACAACTTTGACAGGACCTCTCTCGGCAATAGAGGGCCATAGAGCACCTGGGCCATTTCTAGAAATCACTCTGCTGAAACCCCCTCAACTTTCTGAGGTCTAACAAGCATGGTAAATGGAATTTTTGCAGAGGCCAGGCTTTTCTAGACAGACTTCAGGGGCTCAATAGAAGCATGCGATTCTCAACCTGCGATAAATGGAGCCCGTCTTCGATCAGCTCCCCACCATTTACTGATCCCTACAAGTACTCCTAGCAAGAGGTGAATGTGTCTGTGATTCCCTGGCCAATTTTTAGTCTAATTTTATACAAACCACACACATACTACAATTTTCATCCAAAAAATTCATTAGATGTAATCCGAATTTGCACATTACTGACATTTTATCTTGATAAAGAAAGCCTTAAAATGATGAAACATTAACTTCTTTTTTTATGGTTAATGCAGCATAAACTTCTTTACGCAAAATTTGGATACTATGGAAACAGCTATCTTCACTCCCATTAATACACTCAAGGATTCCACAAAATGGAGACCTTGGTTCTCTCATTTTCCTCATATAACATGACCTTTCCAATAATATGGAGTGACACAAGAAACTCATTTCTCTTGCTCCCTAAGGTTTCTCTCAATTACCATGCAACACAACATTCATTGACATTTGTTTCATTTGTACCGTTGCTACATCTGTATTTCTGAGCGAAAAAAACTCATTTTCATCTTTCGAACTAAATAAACCACGTTGTCTCAATGGTTCATGTAGTAGGGCACAGTACCCAACATATACTCATACTGGCTACCCACCTACTATTCCTCTCTTTTCCAAAATAAGCACCCATAACTGCTCTCTGGCAGTCCCACACACAAGGGGAACACCAAGCATCAGAACACCATGCCATTCTAGCCACAGTATTCATAACAATTGCCATGGCTCCCAATCCAATAACTAAAGTTCTCTAAGAAAAGTAATTATGAAGAAAATAATTCAAATCACATAATGCAGGATAAGGAGATACATGGCATTGTTCAAAGAAATCTAATGCATGAGTATGCATGAGTAATGCAAATGATTCTATAAAAACTAAATATCGCAACAAATTTTTTCATTCACAGAACTAGAACAAGCTTAAGAACATATTACGGAGAGTTACACACCTATCAAGTTTTTCTTTCATGACTGGATCTAGTCCATCATCAATATCAAGATCCTCAAAATCAACTTTTAGTGAAGATTGGTCATCTATACACTGTGAGTTAGGATTCCTTCCAGGACTGGGGAGAAACACACTGCGATCTTCACTAGTTTGAGAACTAGTCCGTAAATTACTTTCCTGTTTAAACATAGGAATGAAAGAAGTAAGTTCACTAAATTCTTCGAATCCAAATTGTAATATACGCAATAAAAGAAACTGGGAAATATTATAGTAAAGACCTTGTTGTTTTCCTCGTCAATCTGATGGTTGCCAACACCATTTGATGACTGATCCTTTAATTGATCTTTTCGTCTCCGATTTTTCTTTTTTTGTTTTGTTCCTTTTATTCCCTTAGAGTCTGAAAACAAACATAACAGGAACAAGAATGTGTAATCATAACTATATGGCTTCAAATAAGCCCATTCAAAACACAAACATTATAAAAAGAAAGAATTGAAAAGCACAATATTGAACCCGCATGCATTTTATAAGTTAAAAATATTTTTCACTAGGAACAGAACACGATTGATCCCCAGTACGAGCTCAGCCTAAGAATAGAGAAAAAAAAAAGATGAGAAAATCTAGAAGGTTGTCCAAAGTGATGCAAGGCAGAAAGTCACAAGTTTCTCTCTTTTCTTTTGGGGTTTTTAAAATTTCCAGGTAGCAAGCTTCTATTTTCATAACAAACCAACTAAAAACACAAAAAAGAACGAATTTCTAAACAGATTGACCATATTAAACATTATAAAACATGTCGACCATATTAAATATTATATTACTGAAAACAACATCAGAAAACGAAGCAAGTCCAACTCAGAATTGCCAGAGAGACTTGGGATCAGCCATCTGCAGAGCCTAGAAGCCCCTCCTACTAGGGTGGAGGGATGATGTTACCCAACTCACCCAAGTTACTATAATAATTTGGGTAAGTTGTCAGAAACTAGAGAGTTTCAGCCTGACTCAACAAGTTTCTAACAGAGATATGGAGTTGGCTAGGCCCTGCCGAGTCTGATCAAATTTTTAGATCTTAAGGGAGGCAGAAAATTGAACCCACTTTTTCTTAATTTCTCCTAAACCAAGATTCGGTTTGCCTGGAAATTTTGGGCTAAGAGCCATTTTTATATCTTCTATTTATTTGGCCGAAGTTCGAGAACTTGCGATTTCTTCGCAACCTTAGCTCAATATTGGTTGAAATTTGTTACCGAGTCCAACTTTTAAGGTTCTATTGAGCCGTAGACTTATTTTCCACAAAAAAAAACTCAAAAATCTTATAAATCTGAGATCTTGAACATCTAAACATTATTTGGCCAAAACATTTCAAGAGCTTGGATCACCTAGATCTGAACTTCAATTACAAATCTAATTTAGGGGGTTTGATTTAAGGTATTTGAGGACCCTTCAGACAAGGGGAGGAATCAATTTACACCAAGCACAAATATTGGATGATCAGCCTCGAAATAATTTGTGCATGACAATAAAATTAACTTTTCATCATTTTCGATTCTGTATGTAGGTTTTATGATTTTTCCACGTTTCAATTTTTTATGATTTTTCCCATTTTCTCATGAAATTTTTATGGGCAACTTGTCCAGATTAGATAGGACTCACCGAGCAGACTCTCCCTTGGCCCCAAGTGAGTCCCAGAGCAAGTTTGAGCTTACCAAACTGATTGAAAAAGAAGAACAATTTTACAACTCCGAAACATATTGCGCTATCAGAGTTGTAGAAAAAACTGACAGCACATCATACTTGTCAAAGAAAAAAACTCTGACCGCAAATTGTTACCAAAACTAGTCAGGCCAAGATCTACCAATGTTAAAAACAAATAGAATTACATAACCACTGTTTTTACAATTATCATAAATATATAAACTGTGTATGAAAAAAAAAATTGGATGATAAAATTATATAACCATATTTGTGAACACTAAAACTACAGAAGAAACAAACTAAAGGGTACAAAACTACAAAAACTTTAGTTTCTTCAGCCACAGCAACTATATGATGCGATAAAGAGCTATCAGTAGTACTTCAAAGCAAATTGAGAGCCTCAAAATTCAAAGCCAAGTAGCAATTTTAAATCGCCCTACAAGTGGTCCATTCCTCCATTTTCAATTAATTTGTTAAGCCATACCCCACTATAAAATAAAAATTAGTAGTGTTATATTTCTTGCATGAACATAACAAGTATTTCTGTAAAGTTCAATAAAAAAATTTAAAAATTTGGTAAATAAGAACATGAAAATCACTGAACAGAGAGGACATGAAGCTTAAAAACCTTAAATGGTACACTAAATTCAAATTATCTACCCACCAAGAAAAAGAAAATCAAAACCCCATCACTAAAATCCTCAAAAGTACAATAATACAAAAGCCAATGTCAATTACCTCCGTCTCCTCCATTGATGAAGGAAAGAAGATCATCTACAGAACGGTCATCCACACTTGCCACTTCAACTTCAACAGACTAAAAAAAGAACATTCAATTACTTAGTACATTTTTACATAACAAGGTATCAAAAGTGACATCATCCGAATAAAGAATAAAGTGTGATGGAATGGGAAGTTCCCAATTCAACAGAGTAGAAGGGAAAAAAATCTGCATGAATCAACAGATAACAGATACACATATGCACAATTATGTGTAGGATCTAAATTATGTGTAGGATCTACATATGTAGAATTGCAACTGTATGTTCGAGATGGATGAAATTCTCATGTATTAAGTTCACTAATGTCCAAGATGGAGCACAAATTTTGCCATATGTGGATCTTATCATTTTTCACAGGTTTATCCAGCACTATAGCCATTGGTTCAACTGGTAGAAGGATAACAAAAATGGATTTGCAGAGCACATATACATAGAAAAAATACAACGTATAGGCCCATACAGGAAAACCCTGAAGAAATCAGACTTGACACAAAGAGTTATAACATCCACCTTCAACTTTGCCCTTTCTTTCAATTCTTTTCTCTTTCTAGCATAAAGTCGATTCAAGAGCCGAATACGTGGGTCATCAGAAGTATTTCTCAGTGGCTCTAGCTTTTCTTCCTGAAAAAGAACCCACTCTACATAAAGGCCAAGCCACATGACTAAATGATCATCTATAAACCAAATTCCCCCAAAACAACAGCAACCTCTGTGAGATCATCTGGTAAATGGAAAGTCTCACGTATCTCCTCGGGTGTTTTCCCTTCAATCATTCGAGCAAGGGCACGGCTCGTAAGATCAACCAAAGGTTTCAATTGGAGGCTGTCGGCTGCGGAAGTCAACTCGCATAGTCGTTTTGTATCGATTCGGATAAATCTTTCATCAAATGATTTCCGTTCCTACACATAACCATGAAATTTTAAATCACATCATTCACCATGACCTCACAGACAATGTAACAAAGGAATACATACAAAGGGATTTTATTTTTTCTTTAGTGTGGTCATAGGAAAACAAAGAATCAAGACTGTAGTAACAGTAAGGAAGTATGCATACACATGCAAACAAACATAAACTACCTTATTTGAACGGCCTGGAACTTGATGAAACCGGCAATAATCAAGAATCAAGCTCAATATGCTAGGATTAACTCGAGGTGGAAGTGTGATAGCATAGTTCTTAGAAGATCCCAATCCAGACTGAAGAATTTCTCGACATATAAATGGACAAAACATAGCAACCTCTTCTTCAACTTGTTGAATCGATCCATCAGCAGTTTGGAGCCAAATGAAGGACTTCATAACCTGTAGACACAAGTGTCAGTAAATTAGTGTTCCCAACCATTCAAATCCTTCTAAAATCCACTCATATTTCCACCAAAAATGAGAACCGGAAAAAGTCAATTAGGCAGCCATGCAGTTAGTTTAGAAACCAACGCATTGAAACAATATAAGATTACATCTACAAAGGTCTAGAAAGAAAAGGACCACCCCCAACTGTGAACAAGTGCATGCGTGTGCATGTGCAAACAACTGAAAACAAATAATAATACAGTTAATTTAGCAGCAAAGATTTGCATACCTCTGGCTTGATGATTGCCATCTCGTTCTCTGACATTTGCCAGCAATTACCAGTTGCATACGATTAGAATAACAATATGAGGTAATGAACCAATCTTGAACTTCACAAATATCTAAGGTGACATGCCTCACAACATACAAACAGTAATCCTTAGCAGCACACAAATAAGTTGGCCTTTATCACCATAAAAGCTATCCATGGAACTAATTTCAGGAACCCATTAATCACTCAGACTACAACTACACCAACACTGTAAATGCTTTTCCATTCCAGCTTTAATGCTCTTCCACTCCAGCATTCAAAATTTGGCTGAAATACTGTTAACCAAACCTGGCCAGAGACAAAACAGAAAATAATAGATATAAGCTAATTCTAATTGAAGGAATTTCAACCAAAAAAATCCTGAACACACAACAGAAAACAAAAGATAATAATAACTTTAGGCTTCCTTCCTATAAAACCACAAAAGAAAATAGAAGAAAAGAATAATAAAGTTAGACTTTCTTACTATAAAATCACCAAAAGCATGAGGGATTTTTTTTTTGGAGGAATATGTTAACAAAAAGCATGAGGTCTTTTGCAAAAAGAGAAGAAAAGCATGCTCACGATGATAATTTACATGTGTTGATCATCTTATAAACACAAAGCAACTGCAAAGACAGTACAAGCAAGCATGATCAACTCCTAAACATTAATCATAAATATAATATCTTCTAGACCAAACCACAAAATAATGACAAAACATTGTGAACTACATTAGTTTAGGTTGAAGGTAGAAATTACAGTTTACCAAGTTGAATGCCATCAGAGATATTTTTTGACACTAGAATGCCACCAGAGATATTAATCCTTATCACCAATACATAATGTACTTTGGAACTCAAAATGGGATTCGTTTATAGAAAAAGATAACTGTACTAGCCAAAGTGCTATTTCCTATGTGTATCAATACCAATATAGATGCCATTCGAGGTGAAAATGTCATCCCTTCCTTTGTATCATTATTTTGACAATATTTGTAGAATATAGAAAAATAGGCCACCAAGAATTATTTTGTAACACGTGTACATATGTGGAATACCGTTGTTCACCATTACAGAAGCGGAAGATAGAATCCCATAAACAAAGGTGTGCAGGTGTGCCCATGCACAAACACACACTCAAACGAAGCAACCATGGCTAGTCACCCCATGTAGCCCTGTTTTACAAAGCTAGCCTCCAATAAAATATGATAAAAGAACAAACAAAACTGAGAAGAATAGACATATGAAACTAAGGTGTCTGAGCTCACCAACCTCAAGATGGAAGTGATTATCAGCTAGACCTTCTGGTATTATAGGTAAGAATACTAAGAAATACTTGGCAAACATTTCATATTCGCACACATGCACACAAGCACACGCGCACGAGCACGGGCACAGGCACAAACAAGCATGCCTACATGTCCACAATTGTGTGCAAAAATCCATAGAAAATGCACATTCTTATGTGCATGAATGCACGAATAAATGTATTGTAAGTTTATTTTAATTTTGATAGTTTTGTGTGTGTGTGTGTGTGTGTATAATTTACAGACCACATGGAGATGATCAGACGCATGGCCAAGTTCTGATAGAGCTTGGTTATCTAAATCACCATTCTATTGTTCTTAAAACTGCGTAGCAAGCAACATATAACGAAACAATGCTTAATCAAGATTTAAAATAAAACAGAATGCAAAGTAATAAGTATACAGTGGAAAGCAACAAAACCCTGTTCAACCTCAATCCAATTAGACCATTCAACACTCTCTAACTAGAAGCAAAAGCCAATGAGATCAAGGAACTGATGGTCATAGAACAAAAGATTATGGAATGATGAGAACAAAGGGACCTGCATATTGCCCATTAGTGCACAACCCCAAACCATGCAAATAACAATAAAAAAACAAGAAAAATTAACATAATGAAAACCAATCTGAATTAAGTTTCATGATGACCCAGAAACCCAAAAAAAAAAAAATGCAGGATGAATAACATTTGTCATACTTGTAAAACTTTAAAAGCAATGAACATGAAAATCGTAAATCAACCAACTATACCAGGATCACACCATGACAAACCAATAAATAAACAACAACAAGAAAAAGAAAAAAGAAAAGAAAAGTAGATACAGAAACATTTGCACTATCTTCTCAAATGGACACCTCAGAGAGCGAAAAACTCCATCATTTCCATGTAAACAAGATAAAATACCAGAACATCCCCATTAAAAACCTTTTGACAGAGAGGAAGAGGAAAAGGGGCTTATCAGAAGATCAATACAAGGAGAGAAAAATCAACTTCATACGGAATAGAGAGAAACCTAAAGGGCGAAATAAATCCATAAAATACCTGACAATTGAGACTGGAAAGCAGGGCACCATGGGCTAGAAGAGAGAGAAAATGTGTTTCTAGAGAGAGAAAGCTTTGAAAAATTTAGGGCTTTTTGGCGCCCTAGGGCACAGAACTGTCCCTAACAGAGGAACAAATGGATAACGAAAAAAATTGGTGGAAAAAAAGAGCATCGCTAAAATAAAACAGCTTAGTGAGTGTAAAATAACCTCATCTTTCTTTATAAAGACGATATGATCCCAATTCCCCCTCTCTTTTTTTTTTTTTTTGGTACATGAGAGAGTGCCATTTTTTTAAAAATAGGAAAAAATATATAATCTGCAAGACTATTGTTTCTATATTAGAATTAAAATGAATTTATTAGAATATTTGATACGTAACAAGAACATAATTTTTCTTTCTCTGATAATATTCTCCATAATATCATTACTCATGACAATATCATTGTCATCTTAATAATATAGCCACAAGGGTGATAAGCATCCATTCAATAGTTTGGATAATAATGGAGGGAGATGCAGCGTTATTGGTTTCCAAATTTATGAATATTTTTTCACTTTAGATTGGGAAAGATAAATTAGTTAGCAATGGTTAGGGTTATTAAAATGCTGATGATCATTGGAATTTCTAATCCAATTCAGATTTGGTGGGTGGGCAATCTAGGTCTTTGTCCCCTTAGAATATGCCAATTATATTTTTATTTTTTCCCTAATGTTTCACATGTTCAGCTGATCCCGATTAATGATCTAGCTTATCAGATTTACTGTAACCGTAGGGCAATCCACATGGATGATCCAATTTTTAAAACACTTTGTTGAATATCTTTACTATTGTTGAAACTAGTTTTTCAAAAACTGGATTATCTAGGCAAAATAGCATTATGAAAATATTGTCCAGATTGGTGAGTTGGTGATTCAGATCAAGGCAATTATCTGATATGAGAATCAATCCAAAGAAACTTACATAATAGTTTTAAAATTTGAAAATAATAAAAATTAAAATAAGATAAAAGATGGTAATTCGGGATCCAGACTGCCTAAGTCCCTAAAAGACTCACCTGGTTCTTTTATGGAATTGGGTGAGAATCAAAATCAAAGTGATTCTCGGTTCGACTTTTGATTAGTTACCGATCTTCAATCTGGATAGGTGATTCCAATATTATAAGAAATATGAGAGTATTTTGATCGTCTTTCCAATTTTAGCAAAATGCTCTCCCTAGCGTTCCACCATTAAAAGCTGACAACGGAGAGGTTATAAAGGTGCACACAATGTCGTTATGGCGTTACAACCAATATCAATATATACTGCCACCATCACATAACGGAAGACAAAATACGGGAAACCAAACATAACGGCGGCAAAAGACCCAGGGTTGCAAAACGGAAAACGGAAAAGAGGGCGGGGGAAGAGTAGGACGAATTTCAAAATGGCAAGGGTTGCTTAGGGCTGGCTGGTCGGTCCGGCCCTAAGCAACTATGGCGCCGGGGCCATGAAATGTTGTTGTCTAGGGTTGTGTTGTCCAAACCTAGGGTTCTTGAGCCATCCCAAGCCAGCCCTATATTTTCCTAAGATGTTTTTATTTTGGGTCTATTAGGGCACATTTGATAGCTCTGGCTGAGCTCAGTCCGGCCCTATTCAAGCTTGTACCAGGCTAGGCGCCATAGCTGGCCATGTCCATTGTTAGCCTTACCGCGATAGATGCCATTTATTTTAGGGAGTCCAATCGAGTAAAATCCATCTTAGAGATGACTTCTTAAACCAAAATTGTATAAGTCAATTATCTCGACTATTATGATCAAGAATCTAAAAAAATAGTGCACCTTGTACCTATTTTTAAAAAAATTATTTTAATTTTGCAAAAACCATCATATCCAAATTATTTTAGAGCTCCATGGACCTAAGGCAAAAACGAGTTTGTAATGATTGAGTACGCGACACGAGTTATTATTCTTGTGCGTAACAAAAACAAAGACGTTATTCTTTTGAAATGTTCTATTGTTATCGATCTTTAAAAAACTAGAGATCCAGATCGGGAATCAACATTTCAGTTTGAGAATTGGTGTAGACCAACCCAGTTCCCTATCGAAATTAAGAACCAATTTGGTTCTCTTGGAATCAGCCGGTTCAATTAGTGAACATGGTGATTATGTCAGGAACTGGGAGATCTTGACTAGCTAGATCCCTTAGTTCCCATATATGACATTTTTTTTTTTTTTGGTTTTTTTAATTTTCAAGTCTATTTTTTGGAACAAATTATTTTGATAATAGAATTTGTCCTAAAAAATAAAAAATAAAAAATTAATTTTTTTAAAACAAATCTTGCACCAAAGAATTCGCCCGATTTGTTAACCCAAATCAGTAATTTATGATCCGAACTAGATTTCTGACAGGCCATCCGGGTTTTAAAAATAGATTGTAATGGACACTAGGTTCTTTTATTTCCCCTCATAAAAGAGCCCAAGCATAATTGGTTAGCGCTTGACGATTTGTAACATTCTAAGCTCATTTCCTATGATGAGTAGGGGCCCTATCTCCACGTACTCACCCAAAAAACAAGATCTTTTGTTTCCCTCAGGAATTTGAAATGGTTTTTGGAAAAAAAAAAAAGTTACAACCATGTTAAAAACCACATAGCATATTTTATTGCCAAATTTGTTTTCATTTATCAAGACACTTAAAGAACCCTTGCGTAAGGGTTTTTATAAAATATGATTTACTAAAAGATTTAAGGTTTTCAAAATGTTTACTCTACCTCTTCAACTCATAAACACTTAGACACATGTTGACACTTAGAGACATATGGTAATAAAATAAAATAAAAATGCTTAATTTGTAGTTAGAACTCTAGAACTTGGCCTATTATAACAATTTCATGTGTGATATCATATGTGAAACTTATATTATATATGCTAGTATAGTAATTCATTCATAAATAGCAATCGGATGAACACATCTAGCCATATCTATCTCTTAAACTGAATTACTAAACGCTTACGACAACATTCATTAGACATAGAAACTTGTGTTGGTGTCCCATAAAGGGCATTTAGATAGACTTCTCACCCTAAGTAAGCTCTATGAGGGGGAATTTCATGCCGTTCCCAAAAACAAAACGTACCCCACACAGCCAGGGGCTATATATCCATTTATATTCTTCAAAGCAATATCAAGTTCCTTTGTCTCATGAATCATGTAGACTGCTTAGTCCCTATTGGGCTTTGGTCACATGTGCTTCCAATTTATATCCCAATATTTCAAAATTAAATGCAGTTGAGGTTATAACATTTGATAGAGCAAAATAGAGAACCAAGATTTGTATAGCTGATTCCAAATAATTGAAAAAAATGCTCTGATCCTTTTTAACTGTCTCTCAAAAACCACATGCTAGCTCTCATTTATAGGGACTTGATATGCCCAAGCCACCATGCTACTTATAGATGCTGTTAAACACCCCTATTAGTATTGTACACAAAAGGACCATTGTAATCACTAAATAACCGTTCTCTTGGCAGATAAACTGGGTTATTTGTTGAAGCCACCAAGCAAAGTCTTGGTAGATAACCTGGGTTATAAAGAATAGGGAATTTTATGAAAATACCTATGATAGATGACTATTTATAATTTTAACCATTGACAACTATGATCATGTGTTTGCAACTATTCCAACCTATGATCATGTGTCTTTTGATGGGTATTTTATATTAAAAAAAAATAGGCAAAATGTTAAATAGTTCATCTTTTTTAGATATTTCGATAAATTTAACTAAAGAAAATGATAGGTAAAAGCCTTCTAGAACTTCGAAACTTTTCATAAGTTTCCATGCTAAAATCATAGATGCCCACTCGTTCTACCAAATGTATGCTATGCTATCATTTAAGCTCCAAACAGTTTGCTAGCAGCTTGTCAACTCCACGATGTCGATAAAAAACTCACAAGGTGTCACACTCTCTTGCTCAAAGTATGTCTCAACGGAATACGACACATCTACTTGCTATTAACATCATGATCTCAACATTTTGTTTTTGACATTAGATGGTTGAGGAGCTACTAGCACATTGTTCAAAACCAAAGAGCTAGAATAGTACACTTCTCCTTCTATGGTATTTTAACAGCTTAGAACCACTTGAGCAGGCTCGGAGCCGGTAGGGGACTGGTGCGAGTCCCCTATGAAATTGGAACTCTAGGCCCCGCTTAGTACCACTTGAGTGGGCTTGGTTCCAGAGGGGAACTGGAATCCCTCATGAAAATTGAAAAACTAGGCTGGTTACCATTTAATTTATACTAAATTAGTATAAATTACTAAAATACCATTGTTGTAGGAGGATTTACTGAATTGGGATCTGAATTAATCTCAAGATTTGACTCCGAATTATATATATATGTATTTCCTTTTTTCTTTTGGGATCTTCTTGGTAAATCAAACAATTCTCTGTATCTTCTTGAAACATTTTTCATTGGATTTCTCACACTTTGTTCATCTTCTAGCCCATATCAGATCTCTAAGAAATTGCTTTGGATAAAAAATTATTTGGTTGAGATGGAGAAATCAGAAATTTGCTTGTTTTGAGCTCAAATCCCCCCACACCCAAAAAATTGGTCATTTTCTCATATGTATCACCTATTTTGCTTCAAAATTTGTCCAACATGTTCGTTTTGGAGCCCTCTAACAGATATTTATCACAATTCGTTGAGAATTTGATAGGCATATTTTTGAAATCCAATCTCAGATATGTGGATTGCTGAAGATATTAGATTTGATCCGCAACATGTTTTTTATTATTTTAAAGAATTCATAGATTTCAATTTTTTGAGGTGATTTAAATTAAAACCCTCAGATTTTCTAAAAATTACATACTTTTTATAATTGTTATGTTAGATTGTGTTGGGGTTTTTGTTCTAGAGAGTATTAGCTATGTTTTAAAAAAATTTATTTGATGAATTGTCTCTGATTTCTATAATTTTTATTTCCGTATGTTAAATTCTTAGTTTCCAAAAACTAAAAATATTTAATACAAATTTTCCAATTTCGCATGTCTATTTTTCCAGGAGTTTTGAAAGAATCTCTTACATGGATGTATTTAGAATATTTTAATGCTGGATCCAGTAGTTATCTGGGGATCAACATCCAAGTCAAACTTTTTTTATTAGTTTACATATTTGTTTTTGACGAATATCTGGTTTTTTACATTTTAGTATGACAAATTGAGAAAACTTTATTTTTTTTGTTTTAGCATGGCTTTGTCATTTTCTATTGTAGTTTATTATAAGTTTTTCTTTAATTATTCATGATTTTTCAGAAATTATTTATTTTTTCATGATTTCTTTACTCTATCATCGACACTTTTTTTAATTTCTTCTCTATGTGATATTCTTATGAGCTATTATTAATCCCCTTATTCAATAATTTTCATGAACTTTTTGTGAATCTTAAGCAATTATTTAATGAATTTTGAAATGTAAAAAAGTTTATCACTGTTTTATAATTTATATTAATTTTTAAATGTCGGTCATTGAGTTGTTATCCATTTTTTACTGTAGGTATTTTGGTTTTTTTTTTTTTTAATGAAGTTCATAATTTATTGATATCAAAGCAGGTTACAACATAGTAGATACATCATCAGCAATCACCGGCGCAATAAGAGAAGTACCCCTTTTAGCTAAAGCGTCTGCCAAATGATTGGCTTCCCTATACACATGAGCTAAGGATTAAGGTCAAAGAGGACACCAGCTGAAAGATTTGAAACCCGATGGATTTAAGTTCTCAAGGAAAGCGTTGCTCTTTCAAACACCATTTAATCACATTCATCGAATCTCCTTCAATGATAACACCTGCCACTGTATTTCTAGCCACTAGAATTTCAAGGCCATGATAAATTGCAAGAAGTTCCGCATGATTTGCCGTAGTGAATCCACACGGGATAGCATATGCAACTAAGACATTTCTTTGGCAATCAAGTATTGCAACACTGTAGCCAGCTAGATCTAGATTACCCAGCAAGCTTCCATCAAAATTCAGCTTAAGCACTCATTGATCAGGTGGCTTCCATCTAGTACAAGGTCTAACTTGAGACACATCCAATTGAAAAAGGTTAGAGAGATTAATAAAAACATCAACCTTAGATAAACCCTTACCTTCCTTGATGACGGTTAGCCATGACCAAAAAGAGGTTTTGATATTATTTAATACCCTATCAAAATTAAGGCTTTCTCTGCAAAGTTTTTTCAATTTCTCTCCAACTATACTTCCTATAGAACAACAACGTGAAGGATTTTCCAGTTAGAATTCCCAATTTTCGATAAAAGCACCTCCAATTGAGTAATCAAATCCAACCCATGTTGCGGTAAAGTTAGGTATTTTGGTATTGTATAGGTTTCACATGATGCATTAGAACCTTGCATGACAAAATGGGGTCAGAGTGGGTCCCAATAGGAAGGTTGAAAATAATGTAACTTTTGTAGGAAGACATAGTTGTGGATTAATCAGTTTAAGCAACATTTTGTTGGGCAGAGGGTGTTCACGTAGTATGGAATGTGAGGCAGCACGTGCTGATTTCTCGTAAAGGCCAATATGAATAGAAAAACTGTCAAATAACGGCTTGAATAGGTTGAACTGGGTCCAAATCCATTGAGGTCTAGATTTGGATTTGAAAAGTACACATGGGATCCAGACTTGATTGGATTCAAAAAAATTTGTATCTATAAAATAAGACATAATAAAAAAATACTAATACATATAATAATATATTATATTTTAATAATTGGATCGGATTCAAATCAGATCCATGTGTACCCAGATCCGATATGAACTACTCTGTAGATCCAAATTTTGGATCCAGATCCAACTTGTCAGATCCAAATCTTGGATTCATACCTGAATCTGGATTGGATCCAAAATTTGAGTTTCGGATCCAAACTAGGTAAATTTTTAGCATTAGATTCTTAAGATTTAAGAACCCTCTTAAATACGAAAATAAGATTCTCAAAAGTTGGATCCCATTAGGCGAATGTGTATTTATCCAGCTAAAAACAAAATAGGCGAGAGTGCGAACTATAATACGAAAAATAAAGCATAAAACATACACCACAAGAATAAATAAAGCGTAAAACACACACCACAAGAAGAAATAAAGCATAAAATATATACCACGAAAAGATTTATGTTATTCACTCCAAAAGGGCGACATTAAAGCAAACTGAAATCCACAAATCCACAACTGAAATCCTCATCATAGATTTTGAGACATAGGGCTTATCTTTTTAACTCTCGACCCAGTTGAGCAAACCCTTTTAGATCTGCTTTCCTAATGGTGCCACCCGTTGTTCTCTCATCTCTTTTCTACAGCTCAACTACTGTCCAAGAAGAGATACATCTTTGGTTTCACAACTAAACCATTGTCCAGTACGAGATTTGAGAACAATCGAGACTCTCTCACTAAAAAGACAAACCACTCAAATTCTCCATGGGAATCGTTTCTCTAAAAATAACCACCATCTCAATCTACAAGAGGCACTATAGTAGTGTTTTTCTTTAAAGGAATATCTCTTCTATCTAAGGGGAGGCATTGTCTCTCTCTCTTTAGAAGAAGCCACATTTCCCATATGGTGACCCAAATAAGGCACATCTATTCTTTCCTCCATATAGATTAGAAATTAGAAATTCTGACTTCTTCCCATAGATATTACTAATATCTCAATAACCAAGAGCATAACCAAGAGTAGGGGTATGTTTGTTTGATAAAACAAGATTTACATGTTCAAATTTTTAAATATTTTAATAAAGGCACTACCTTGCATTTTATATATTTAGATTTTACAATATGTGTTTTTTTGTGCACGTTTGTTGCCTGTCTTCCTATATTTTTATGTAGTCATCGAAATCAATGACTATGCACCTCTTTGAAGAATTATTTGTTATAAGATTATGAACTAGACCTTTTCAGTGTTCGCAAAATTGAACTAGAACGGTTAATCGGACATAGGCCTGGAAGCAGTTTAACTAGCATAACCAGTAAATCGGCTGATTCAACTGCCTTAATAGTGCAAGTCCTGGGCGGTCAAAAAAGTGT
>NW_006494916.1:4988601-5005072 GCF_000471905.2 Amborella trichopoda | reverse complement strand
AAGAGAAGAACCACCTTTTCTAATATTTTTTTTTTTTAGATATCAAATGCTCTAGATTTTTTGCCCCAATATTTTAAAAATTGTGTAATTAATGAGTGGTTCTGAAACCCATGTGTCACATGTGTTTGATCTAGCTTTTGAGGTATTTAGAATTGAAACACACTTCACACCATTGGAAATTCATTTTTTGTCTCATATCCATGAATCTAGAACTCCAAAAATAATGGAGATATAATGATATTTGAAGAACTAACATGAATGTTTTAAAAAATATAAAATAAAATATTTTTAAGGCTCAAGATTCATAACTTTCTAATTCATGATCATGGTGGTATAGATGATCCTATAAGATTTTGGATCTAAAATCCATCTCCAAGATAGATTTTGGGGAGTGGACTCACAATACACAAAAGCTTTACATGTGATCCCGTCCACATAAAATACATGTGACCCTTCTCTCGGCCGACAAATTTGAGTAGATGACCAATAAAATAAAATAACCAAAATACTTTTGAAAAATTCAAAGGGTATTTATGTTATTATATTTTATCATTATTTTTTTTTAATATTGTTTTTAGTTACGCTCCATTTAGAAGATGGCATGTACCAAATTTGATATTCATACAATTTGTAGAAAAAAATAAAAAATGAAATACTTTGAGACATCATATCTAATCAAACGATTGGTAGCTCACTTGATATAAATTGGACGGGCTGAATTGAGGAGGGGAAGGGAGGGGGGATATATATTGTAGGACAAGTGTAGAAACCTTTTCCTTTTTAAAAAAATAGGTACTTTTGGGTTGATGTCTTGGACACATGTTTCCATTGCGTGTACACACCTTAACGATAACCATGGTGACGTAACTTGGAGGACCAACTAGAACATGCAAATGAAAACACACACATATACACATATGCATATATGCACGCACACATACACACACTATATATATATATATATATATATAGGTGTGATTTGTATAGAGCCTAGGCTCTAAACAATCAAATTAGAGCCTACCTTCAAATAGTATCGATAAATGTGATTTCAATACTGGAAATCTTTGTGACAGCCTTTAAATATATTTTCATCTTTATTTATAAAGTTTAAAGCTTAAAAAATAGTGTAGATCGACATATCTATGAAAACTTGAAAATCTTAAAAATTATCAGTCCAAAAATGCATTAAAAAATATACTACTTCCAAAACTTGAAATTCATTTTTTTCTCATCTCCATACATCTTGTTGTCGAGATAATCAATTGGAGGATATTTGAACATCAAAACAACCTCTTCTAGTGAAATTTTTGTGATAGGCTTCAATTTGATTGTTTAGAGCCTCGGCTCTATATAACTTTTCCCTATATATATATATATATATATAAGACGATATTAATCCACTAGCTATCAACTATGATGTTAGCCCAATGGCTTAAATTGAATATGGGCTGAACTAATATTCATGATTGTCTTTCGCATTTGAATTTTAAGTTTTTTTCTACAAATTAAAATCATTTTCAAAATTTGAGCCCAATGTCCCATATTAAATTTGGGCCCATCCAAGATCCAATATGGGGTGGGAGTTTCATGCCTCTCAAAAACTTCTCTCTCTATAGACCCAAGGCCTATACATGCCTCTCTTCCTCCTAGTTCCTTATCTCTAGAAACCTTAGTGAAAAAAAAAAAAACTTAGTTGGGGATTTAAGAAATCTTGGGCTGTCCATCGATGGCTCAGAATTTATGTTTGCGACATGAAGACATTGATAGCAATATGGGGGAAGTTCCCACCATGCAACAACGGTTTTGCCTTACCCTACTCAAGCGTGCATATTGTGTCAGAGAAGACTTGGTGTGAAGCATTTCGAATTTGTATTCCTAGTTCTAATAATTATGAAGTTGATCGGTAGATGTGAGCATCAAACTCTCGATATGGAGTAGCTGCACATTTAGATGGAAGAAATATCAACATCAAACAAAAATATGATAAGATTCGAAAACAATATGTAACCTCAACTATCCATGTGATTTTTTGTATTGTCCTTGTGTTTCCGCTACAATAATGTACAAGGATATACTCATAACAAACTATGATGCATAAAAGCCAAATATATCGACAAAGAAGGAGAGAAATATCACAAGATTAGCAACTTCCTTAATAGGTTATTGACATGATATATGTAATCTAGTTGAGGAGGGGATAGAGCATGAATATCATTAACAAATGCTATCTATCCATTTCTTGGCTCTATCTGATTGGAGAGAGTATACTAATGTTAAATTTGAAGCAGGAAGCAGGAAGCAATTAGCAAATTTTAAGTGCAAAAGCCTAATTACTATTCAAATATTTCTCTCTAGAGTTAACACCCCCTCAAAATATAAAAGTTAATGTTACAATGAGTTGTGATGAGTGTATTTATTGAAATAGTTATTATTTTTTGTTTAAATTTTTTTAATATATAATTTAATCTTTAAGTAAGGGCAAATTAGATTTTTTTAAAAAATAAAATGGTATTTTTAGTGTCCATAAATTTTATTTATAGAGTACTCTTGTTTTTTGGTTAGAATTTAATTTTACCTCTTATGAAAATGACAAAAGTGCTCATTGTCATTTAGTAATATTTACATAAATACCCTTACTTAATGAAAAATATATCATAAAAAGTAACTTTTTTTAAAAGGAAAAAGTTTATAGAGTACCCTTGTTTTTCGGTTAAAATTTAATTTTATCCCTTATGAAAATGACAAAAGTGCCCATTGCCCTTTAGTAATATTTACATAAATTCCCTTACTCGATGAGCAATATATCAGGAAAAGTAACTTTTTTTTAAAAGGAAAAATTTTATATACAGTTAAGGCTCTAAACAATCAAATTAGAGCCCACCTCAGAAATTTCACTAGAAGAGGTTGGTTTGATGCCCAAATATCTTCAAATTGATCATATTGAGGCTTTAAACAGTTGAGCCTCTAAACAGTTGAGGCTCTAAACAATCAAATTAGAGCCCACCTCAGAAATTTCACTAGAAGAGGTTGGTTTGATGCCCAAATATCTTCAAATTGATCATATTGGCATCAAGATGCATGGACATAAGAAAAAAATGGTTTTAAAAATAGTGCATATTGTAACGCATTTTTGGACCGTCCAATTTCAAGATTTTCAATTTTTCATAAATTTGCTCGATCTACATTATTTTTGAAGCTTTAAATTTTATAGTTAAAGATAAAAATATATTTTAGGGCTATCACAAATATTTTCAGTATTGAATCCACATTTCTCGATACTATTTGAAGGTAAGCTTTACTTAGATTATTTAGAGCCTCGGCTCTATACAAACCGCACTTTTTTTTAAAAGGACACCTCAAATTTTGTAAATCCACCCATCACAACTTACTCTAATATTAACATTTGTAATTTGAAGGGTTGTGAATTATAGATTATCTACATATTAAGCCAGAGTTACGGGGTGGACACGTGTCACAAAAATACAAAGGGGCCCTAATTCTAGAGTGTATGTATGACATATAACTTCTAAATTAAAAAACCCTAGGGTGCCTAATCCCTATCTTTAAGGGAGAGAGAGATGTGAGAGAGAGCGAGAGACGTGAGAGAGAGATGTGAGAAGAAATTGTGAGAGAAAGATAGATAAAAAATCAAGGAGAAAAATACGTTTTCTTGAGGTGCCTAATCCTATTTTTAAATATGCACAAGGGAAATACAAAATGATATCTTTGGGTTGTCTATCCCTGGGATAGATTTGGAAAACGAAGATGCGCTGCAAGGAACCGTTATTAATCAGTTTAAGAAGACTTTTACCAAAGAAGTCACTCTTTTACCATCATTTAATAGAGTCCCCTTTAAAGTTCTCTTGGTAGAATCAAAGAATTTTTTGAAAAAGGATATCTCTATGGAGGAATTGTGCAAGACGGTTTTTGCTATGCCGGGGATAAAGCTCCAAGCCAGGACGATTTTCCTCTAGCTTTTTTTCATCGATTTTGGGAGCTGGTTAAAAGTGAATTATTGGAATTTGTTAAGGGGTTTATTCATTAGAGGGGATATTTTTAAAGGGTGAATTCCACCTTTCTAGCCCTAATTCTGAAGAAGCCTCTGATTTCTAGCCTGTTGGATATCCGCCCTATTAGCCTTTTAACTAACCTTTATAAAATCATAGCAAAAGTGTGGCAGAGCGCTTGAAAAGTGTATTACTTTCCCCTATTTCTAACATCCAATCTGTTTTTATCAAAGACCGTCAGATCACAGATAGTGTTTTGATTGCACAAGAATGTATCCACTTGAGAGCTCAAAGTAAAAAGCCTGGTATCTTGCTTAAATTGGATATGAAGAAAGTTTATGATCGAGTGGAGTGGGGGAATCTTGCTAGAAATCTTGAAATCCATGGGGTTTGGTGATAGATGAAGGAACTAGATGGCTGGGTGTCTTTCCTCTGCCCATTTTTTGATACCATTCAAGGGTAGCCCGATTGGTTTTTTTCAAACTTCTAAAGGTTTTCGCTAAGGGGATCCTCTCACTCCCTTCTTATTTACTATTTATGCTGAGTGTTTCAACTTAATGCTGAGCAATGTGGAGAGAGTGGGCATTTCTCGGGGTTTTCTGTTGCTAATTCAGGTATGGTGATCTCTCATTTGCAATATGCTAATGATACTCTTATTTTTTGTGATGTGGACTATTGTCTTTAAAGTAAACTTTCATAAATCATCCCTAGTGGGTGTTAACTTTATTGAGTCTTGGATCGAATCCTTGGCTACAGAGATGGGCTGCAACGCTGGTTCTTGTCCTCATGTTTATCTTGATTTACCAATTTCTGACTCTAGATTTCCTTTAGCAGTATGGGATAGAGTGGTTGAGAGTGTTCAATGTAAGTTAGATTTATGGAAACCCAAATACTTATCTCTTGGTGGAAGAGTGACACTCTTAAGATCTTGTTTAGCAAACCTTTCGGTTTATCAGATGTCCCTAATTAATATGTCTACCTTGACCGCAAATAAGATCGAAAAGATGATGAGGGACTTCCTTTGGGGCTCCACTAGCGATCGGTGGAAATTCCATCTTCTTAGATGAGAGATGGTATGTACTCCCAAGAAGGAAGTGGGTCTGGGCATTAGAAGTATTAGACTGATTAATCAAGCTTTGTTGTGTAAATGGTGGTGGATGAGTCTCTATTTGAAAGAGCAGCTGTGGTTCCAAGTCCTTTTTGTTAAGTATGGATTGGGCTGGTCGGGAGTTTAGCTTGGGGGTGGTAGAGGGGGGGGGGGGGTTATCTCCAAAATGTTGAGAAATATAGTTTCATGCAGACCTATGATTATGATTCCTGGTTATTTTAGATGGTCTGTAGGGTGTGCCAACCAAATATCATTTTGGCATCATAAGTGGGTGGGGGAGTATCTTCTTAAGTCTCTCTTCCTATAATTATTTCAAATAATTTCAAGACCCAATATTAAGGTTTATGAGGCGATTGAGAGAATAGGTGACTCTTTATCTTAGAATATCTCATTGCCCTATGCGAGACTAAACGACATACTCTTTGCCCAATGGTGTGCGTTAATGGAATTACTTGAAACAATCTATATTTCTGCAGATGCGGAGGACCAAATGGTATGGGAAATTGAGAGTGATGGTTTATTCACGGCCAAAATCTTCCTACGATCTTCTTTTTCATTATCGGTGGAGGTGATCTTGCCTTCAGATTGTTCAAATCTGAAAATGGCCCATACCCCATAAAGTACAAGTCTTTATTTGGCTGGCTGCTGTGAACAAGGTCTTAACTATGGACAATCTGATTAAAAGGGATAAGATTCTACCAAATGTTTGTTTGCTTTGTAAAGATGATGGTGAATTTGGTGCGCATCTCTTCATACATTGCCCTTTTACAGCCCAAATTTGGTATTGGCTATTTGGGGTGGTCAATATTAATTGGGCTCTACCTATGACAATGGAGGGTATTGTTACTAAATTTTCATTACCGCACCTCTGGGAGGCTGGTAAGTCTTTGTGGAAGATTGCCAAAGGACTTATTCTTTGGGAGGTTAGAAAGAGAGGAATAGGAGAACTTTCGAAGGAGTTTCTCTACCTTTGGATGGTCAGATTCATTCTATTAAGTGTTGGATCTGGTCGTGGCATTCATTCTGTCTCAAAGGTGGAATGGGGTGCGACCTAGATTGATGTTTTTGCTAACCTCAACAATCTTTTTCAGTTGGGTGCCATTAGGTCTAGACTTAAAAGCCTGTGGATAGCACCTTCTATGGGTACTTGAAACTCAATTTTGATAGAAGTTCTCTTGGTAATTCAGGGATAGCTGGTATTGGTGCCATTTTGAGAGACTGTGATGGTAATACCCTTTTTTCGTATGCTAGGAGATAGGGTATGCAACGGCAAACCTCGCTGAACTGCATGCGCTATATCAAGGCTTGAAGATTTTTAGCGAGAGAAACTATGGCCTTTCATGCTGGATAGAGGGGGACTCTCCTAATGTGATTAAGTAGTGTAATAAGGAACATCTTATTATGTGGAAACTTAGATCTCTCTGGCTGCGCATCATGGACCTGTCTTCTACCACTACGGTCTCATTCACCATTGTTTACTGAGAAGCAAACTCGATGCCGGATTGTCTAGCCAAAGGGGAAGCCTCTTTATCTTATCTTGTTATCTCTAATAATGTAATTACTTTTCAAGAGCATTAATAATATTATTAACATTTGTCAAAAAAAGTATGCAAAAGGGAAATGAGTAATAAGCATAGAAATAACGGTGAAGCACACAGAAGAATTACAAACCATATCTAAAGTTAGAGCCTGCCAGAAGAGAACTGCTGAAGTAAGTTTTCAGGGTTCCTCTTGAGCTCTAAATTAGTCAGTTATAGTAAGATTTTTTTTTGGTGCTAATCTAAAGCTTCTAGCTATATGCACATGAATTTCTTTTAATGAAAATTTTTACGTAATGTTAAAAAAAAATTATATATGCACATGCATTTTTAAAGGATATGGAATTTGTTAGTGGACAGTTCCAAATTTTAGTTTAAATTTTTGCATGCCTTATGTTTGTAAAGAATTTTAAGTAGTCCAGTCAATACATATTTTTTGTAGGTCTCCCAAAGTTCTCTACTCCCATTCGAAAAACTAGGGTTATAAAAGAGAGAGAGAGATCAAAGACAATAATGTTTTAAAAAAAACTGAGGTCTCAAAAACCAAATAAGTCATAGAAGAGAGAGAGAGGAAGCAAAAGAAGCAAGAATGCTATTTAATAAAAATTAAAAAAATAACTTGATTAAGAAAAGAAATATAAGAGAGAGAGAGGCAGATGATCCATTTATGGGAGAAGACAGAGATCATTGATACATTGGCCAAGGTAACAATAGCCAAGCAAGAATAAAAAGAAACCAAATTTTTTTTTTGGGTAACTTATTGGAGAAAATAGACCCCTACCCATTTTTTAAGAGTTAGGTTTTTAAAGGTATTAATGGGGTGGTATTATTGAATTTTTGAGTAACTCAGTGGGGAGGATAAACCCCTACCTTTTTTTTAGTTTTTTAAAGGTATTAATGGGGTGGGGTCAATAAAAATGGAAATCAAAATGACTAGGATGTAGGGTGCTACCACTACGATCCCAGCCCCTTCCCAATAGGAATATCCATTAAAGTGGGATAAATTGCATCTCGGGTGCTCTGGCTCCCTAGGCGCGATGTAGGCACCTAAGCATGCACCTTCGTTTTGAGGCATCCTAGACACACATATATACATATACGTGCACTCCAAATGCACATATATCCACATATATTTATAATTAATCATATTACAAGAAGATTAATGCACATATCAATGTATCATATGCTTAATCGTCATAACTATATGAGAAATATAAGTATGGTTCTGGTTATGCATCTAAGTAAATTTTCAAACTTCAAAAGTTACAGGATAGCAAACTTAACTTAAAGACTTATTTTCTGTTCGGGATTGTATACAATGAGACCATTTAACTTTGATACAAGGAAGTCACATTACTTATAACTATCCAATATGAAATTTGATATCTTGAGGTGTCACAAAGTTTGAAAAATATTATTTTGAGTTTTGGGCTTGATCAATGAAATAAATGCACGCACCCAATTTTAAATTTAATGATCAAGATTAATTGTGATTACCTTATGCCAAAGGTACATGGTCTCATGATATACTTTCCCATTTCAAAATGCACACAAAGCTTAGTAAAACATGCATGGTTATTACAATTTGAATTTGATTTGCTTCTTCAAACTCAAGGAAACAAACTTTTTCCTGAAATTTAAAACTCTTGAGAAACTTTACTAACTTATATGCACTTAAATCTTGAAGTTAGAGAAAAATATTTGTATTCATAACCATAACCAAGACTTGGTAAATTATATATGCATGTAATATTTTTATATTTGAAGTATATATATATTTTAAGAAATTTATAAGGAACTATAACAATATAATTAAGAGTAATAATTAACAATAAGTTTTAGGAGTTTGAACAAACTTTACTAAATTTTTAACCTAGAAATAAATTGAAAAATCTTTCAATTTTGATTCTTTTCACACTAGGAGAACCCTAAATTCAATTTCGGGCCAACTTGGACGCTTTTTGCAACATTGCTAAACAAATCATCAATCTACATTTATGAAGATAGAGAGAATATAAGAAATTTGCAAAAGCAGTAGAGTAGAAAAAGTAGAGAGAAAGAGATCTATAGAAGAGTCAGCAACGAGGCTCAAATTCTAGTGATGGCAATGGACCCAGACATGACCAGGGACCCTCGTGGTAGACCTGATCCAGGTTTGGGTATGGGTCCAAAATTACGCCTAGCAGGTTGGGTGTCCGGGTCCAAATCTTGGACTTCGAATATTATTCGGGTCTGGGTCTGATCGGATCTCGGTCTGATAATATTTTTTTGATCCCAATATATAAAATATATTTAAATATAGTTAAATACATAGGTATTTTAAGCCTTGGATCGGGTCCGGTCTGGACCCGGGCCCAACCTATTGCCACCCCTAGTCGACGAATTCCCTTTATAAACCTCTTCACCAGCCTAAATCCTAAGGTTTCAATATCAAAGATAGGGATTTACTTTCAATGTTAGGGTTTCCCATTAAGAGATCGATTTTTTTAAAAACAATTTTTGCTAATGCCCCTATGCGAAACATTCGCATCTTAAAAAGAAAGACCCGAAATATGCTAGGAAAAATTAGATCGAAACAACAAACCACAGAATTTTAGTTACAAATGAATGAGAAATAATAGATCATTATATGAAATGAAATTAATTCATCATTACCAGAAAATAATATTGCTAAGAAATGCTTGAATCATAAAGCATCAGGAAACAAAACTAAATAGCTAATTTAAAAGCTTTCTATGAGATTTTCTCTAAGGATGAAGTTCACCTCGAATCTTTGTCTGGAAAGCACTTTTGGCAACAAAAATCTCCATTATGACTCTAAAATTGATTTCCATTAGCAACAATAAAATTTAAAACTAAAAAAATGGTACAAATATTGCTGATCTATGAACACTTATTTTTAGGGCGAAATGGATGGTCTAGATAATTTGTTGCGATATATACTAGTTTTAGAGCTTTAAATCTTATTTTGTTTTCACAAACATAATGTTCAAGTTTTTAAATACTTGAATTGCAATTCTCAATGAGTTACGATGTGAGGCTTCGCTTATTTTGATAGGGCTGCAGCTATCAAACAATTTTCCTTTTCTAATATAGTGGATATCTTGAAGCCATTTTCTTTTTTCAAGTATAGTGGATATCCAGGGACAAGAGATGATAACTGGTATGAGGTATTTTTGAGCAAATCTTACCCACTTCAAGTCATAGGGACAGATGGACAAGCGATGATACTTGATATGGGGTACTTTTGAGCAAATTTTACATGGTTTATATTATTTAAGATTAGTTGATAGAGACTAGTATTTGTGAAAAGCTTGATCCAATCTTCTATAGCCATTAATAATCAGACTCACATCAATGAGTAGAATTCATGTTGTCATTAGTCACTCAATGCATTGTAAGCTTGATACGATCTTTTATAGCCATTAATAATCACACTCACATCAATGTCATCACGAGTAGAATTGATGAAATATCATTAGTCAGCACACATGGACATTGTGCAGTTACATTTTGACAAAGCCCGTTTCATGAGCAAATTTTAAAAGGGAAATGTTTCTATACTTTCCCTATAACATAGAAGATTTATGATTCCCATACTATCTAGCCATCTAATTTTGATCAAGTGAGACACTTACTGTTTGATTCTAAATCCAATGCCTCAGAGTATTTTATTTTTAATTTTTTTTTATACAAAGTGTATGAATATCAAATTTGGTACGTGTCATCATCTCATTGGGACGCACCTACAAAAAATATTAAAAATAATTTTTCGATAAAATATAATGACCAAACTATACTTTGAATTTTTCAGGGGTATTTTGATCATTTTATTTTATTAAGAATATTGCTTTTATATTTTTTACATATACGAGTTTAGTAGAGGATTGGACATTCAAAATTTGGTGTCAAAATATTATATATCAAAAATTAAAAATAAAATAGTGTAGAGACGTGACATTGTGATTGAGACAATCTTAACCCTCCATTCAAAATGGAAAGTCGGATAAGGAAAAGTATATAAATTTTATGTTGTAGGAAAATCATAGAAAGTTTGGGCATTTTAAAATGAAATTGTATGCAATAGGAATGTTTACCTTTTTGTACAAGGATGACTACATTACTTTTGTTTGGTAGATGGCTAAAAGTCTTTCATTTATCAAGCTCAAAATCTAATAAAATTTCTCGAACTTTGCAACATGCTCTTAGGTGTCCTATTTACTAGAATTAATTATGACCTCCTTTCTAGAGATATACGGTCTTATGGTACACAATTCCTTTTAAAATGCCTCTTTTACAATCTTGGCATGTTCCTAAAATCGGCCAAATAGTTTCTACTCAGCTGAGCAACTCGGGCTCGGCCCTTGTCGAGCCGGAGTTGTCTTGAGATGGGTGTCCAACTTGAGGGTATCGAAAAAAATAAGGAATTTATTAAAATAAGGAATTTATTTAGGATATGGTTTTTTTTTTAAAAATATGTTTTCTATCATTTTGGTAAAGATTGGGAAGTGCTTGGGCCATATATACTTATTTTTATATTTTTCCCTTCTTTTTTAATTATTTAAAAAATACCCCAAGATGTTGATTTTTAAAATTTTTGTTTTCCCTACTCTTTTAATATCATTTTGAAGTGTTTTGCTTAATCTTACTTTAAACATACATTTCTTTTATATATATATATATATATATATATATATTTATTTATTTATTTATGTTTTTTTATAACTTTTTAACCTTTTTTTTGCTGTTACAATACTCAACACTAATTGGCCAAGTTATTCGGACTTGGCTCGTGTAATCAGCTAGGGCCAGGACCCATTACTCGGTCCGAGTCGCACTTTCTAACACTAGTCTTGGCATATTATGGAAAATTGATAAGAATAGATAATTTTTGTCTCATTTTATTTCATTGTTTTCTCTTTTATATTTTCTAGTTTAGGATGACCTTAGTGGTTGTCATATTGATAAAATTTCCTTTGATTTTTTCTCTAAGATCTTATCGGGATTTTATGAGGCAATTGATTTATGTAAAGTCCATGTTCTGTTGATGTAGACTAGCCATTAAAATTCCTGAGAGTTCTATTTGAATCCTTACATTACGACATACCATAAAGCAAAGGAAAAGTATGGAATGAGACCGTTTACATTTTGTACAGTCACAATTAATATTGACTATTGGATGTAAAATTGGGTGGTTATATTTATTCCATCGACCAAGCTCAAATTTCAAAAGCAATTTTTTTTAATTTTTTGATGCACCCGGCCTATCAAATTTCACATAAGATGGTTATAAGTAATTGTAATCACATTGTATTAAAGATAAATGGTCTCATTATATACAATTCATACTCTTCATCACGGATCAAAACGTATGAATCAATCCACCCATGAAACCAGACACAAAATACAAACCACCAACAAATGAAAAGATTCTAATTAGTAATCAAGATCTAGGTAACAAAAAATTGAGGCACACATGAATCTAGTTTTTTCAAAAATAGAACACAAATGAAACAAAATAAGAGCAAAAGAAGCAAGAGAATTGAGAGGACAATAATACTCTTTGAGAAGCATTGGACGAAGATGGCCACGAAGACAAAATTGGGGTTTGCCCACTACAAAAAGAAGGCTTCGTATCTACTCAATGAGACTAAAGACATGATTGGAAGTAGTGAGAAAATATATGGGAACTTATGACCTTGCTGAGGGTATTGCCCTTAATATAGCAGCATGACGAGCCATAATTCATAGAGCCGACCCTAATTAGTTAAAAAAATGTTTTGATGATGATGATGATCTATTCAATAAGACCCCCTGATAGACCTTGCCATTTGGATCCTCAATTTGTGTGTATGAGAGAGAGAGATATTGGCAACGGTGGAGATAAGGGTGAGATAGCAATTAGAAGGGTAAAGACGGAGAGGAAAGAGGTAGGTATACCAATTTGGCATTTCTAGTACTTGATATTGACAAATGGGTCCAACACTTCAAGTACCGAACCTCAACATGAGTTAAAACAAAAAGATGTGCTTCGACACTTGAAATGCTAAACACACACTCTCTCTAATTGGTCTCATTTCAATATGCATAGTCCTAGGGTACAGGTGGGCCTATGGTTTCATGTGGCCAGGGGGGGATACCCACTAGGGCTGCTTGAAAATATGAGTTGTTCAACATGATTGCTCTTCTCTTTTTTTCTTCTTTTTTACTTTGTTTTAGTTCAACTTTCTCTATAGTTTTGTAGTATTAATATGATGTGTATGGCCCATAAGAAATGGAGAGTGTTCCTGAAAACATTCTTTATCTCCTTAGCCATAAGAAATGGGTAGGAGTGGTTCATTCTTTATGTTATATGTTATTTGTTTCCTTATTGTTCTTCAAAAACTATTGCTTGCCCATGAATTGAGGCACTAAGTTATCATTAATCAACTTCAAATCAAACAATTTATTAATCAAAAGATAACATATATAAAGCTTGTTTAGGTGGGGAATGATTAGCCACTGCAATAATAAAAAAGAAAAGTTCATATACTCTCTCTCTCTCTCTTTCTCTATGATTGGCATTTACAACCTAGCACGCAGCTTAAGAAAATCTCTCCTCTCTCTTTCCTTTCCCTTAGGGCCATGACCCTCTCTCTCTCCTTCCCCCTTTGAGCAATGACCCTCTTTCTCTCTCCTCTCTCCTCTCTCTCTCTCCTTCCCCTTCGTCGCATGTACCTTTCCTTCTCCTCTCTCTCTCTCTCTCCCCTCCTCATTTGGGTTATGACCTCTCTCTCCTCTCCTTTTCTCGGTCTCTCATCTCTTTCTCTTTCTCTCTCTCTCTCTCTCATCTCTTTATCTCTCTCTCTCCAGTGGGCCATTATAAACTTTACAGCCCAACAAGGCAGCAACACTAGAAACCATATCTCTTCTCCCTCCTCTCTCTCTCTCTCTCTCTAACCTGTTCTCTTTTTCAGCAATAATGACATTCTAAAGGGCAGTAGCTGAATTTTAGTTCATTGAAGGCTGCTTCTGTTATTTCCGTAAGGAAACATGGGTATCTTTGTAAATTTGGGCCATCAAAGATAGCCGTTATCCTTGTGCTTGTAGTCCCGTGCTTATCCGCTGGATTTAAACGGCTCCAAGCTGTCACTTTCTCAACGGGTCACTTTTCGAAAAAAAAAGGAATTTTTTTTCTTTTTGTTTCTTTTAAGGCATGGCTAAAGATGGGTACATATTTTAATCTGATTGGATTTATCTTTCCTATCTGAGGCCAATATTATGCCACGTGGAAGTATATAGTTGCATGTTCAGGTCATTTTTTAGGTTGAGGAAATATTATTGTCTTAAAAACCTATTACTTAATTTCTACTGTCTTAATTTCTGAAAAATAAATATCTATATTAAAAAATAATATTTTTTAATATTTTTTTTTCAACTATTTGGATTGGCTATACAAATTTTGATACATCATTTTACTCTATCAAGGGTTATATCTTTAACGATGCTATAAGTTTCGATATATTTTAAGAAAATTTATGCACAGAACGGGTTTTTCTACTATTAGAATATAATGATGTGGAAATAGGCTGCTATTACATTAAAGAATAGATTCCCATATTTTTTTCATTCTTTGCCAAGTTTGACTTCGGTCTGATTTTTTGAACATCTGGCCGCTTAATTTTCATAAAAATTTACAACACAATGCAGTCCGAAGGTTTTAATATCGGACCGCTTGGTTAACCTACAAAATTCAACAGTACGGCCCAATGATAGAACCATAAAACCACTTGATTTTCATAAAAAATACTTACATTTTTTTTTTTTTGTACTCTTTTTTTTTCATAAAAATGATGGACAAAATGTCGTCCGATAGTTCTAACATCGGACTGCTTGGTTAACTTAAAAAATTCAACAGAATGCAGTTCGATGTTAGAACTATCAAGCCACTTGATTTTCATAATAAAATGTCGTAACAGAATGTGGTATGATGGTTCTAACATCGGATCACTTAATTAAGTTACAAAATTCAACTGAATGCAGTCCAATGTTAGAGCCATCATACCGTTTGATTTTTATAAATATTGTCATAACATAATGCGGTCTAATCGTTCTAACATCAGACCGCTTAATTAACTTAGAAAATTCAACAGAATGCGGTCCAATGTTAGAGCTATTCTGGCCGCTTGATTTTCATAAAAAATTTCAACAGTTAATGGTCCAATGTTTGAAAAATCAAACCGAGGCAAACCTTGCAAAAAAAATAAAAAAATTGAAATCGTTCTAAAAAATAACAACCCATTTTCGAGCCTGTAAAGGTATAAAAACCAAGTCCGTAAGTAAATTTCCCTATGTTTTATCTCTGTCTCTATTTTATCGAATTGTATTTAAGGAAGCGAAGGTATTGTGAAATTGAATAAAGACTCACATAATGGGTTTTTAACTTTAGGCCAGCAGTGTAACTTTACGTCACTTTTCTTTGTAACTTTGAATTTATTGTAAAAAATTTGGCAAAAACTCTCTAAAAGTAGATGGAGTTTTGGCTAAAAATTAAAAGTTGGTCCCTCATATTTGTACATGAAATAGAGAGAGAGCGAGCTTTCAAAAGTGACATCATTTTATGTTTTTCAATTTAGGAGTTCACTCAAAAGTAATGTCTAAAAATTCGGTTTTAGTAAAGCGAACCGGCCATCCGAGAAATCGGTCTTGGTCGGCCAATCGCTTATACGGGTCAACGATAAGATTGAGACAATCAACCAATTAAAAAATAAAAAAATTTAGAACAAAGTAAAAAATTAAAAATAATAAAAATAATATAGGGTTTGATATGCTGCTTCCTTGAGAGAATTGAACGAGTCCGAGTAGGAACTACCTGGTTCTCGATATATTCAAGGATTAGGATAGCTCTAATGATTCTCGAGTCGGATCAGGCGATTCTGATCTAACCTGCCATTTTTTAACACATAGTTCAAAGGTTTTCGAAAGTAGCTGAATTTTTTGATAGAAAATAAAACTATGAAAGAATTTCACTTTGATTGGCTGAAATAATCATAAATTATGAAGGGAAAGTATAAAATGAGACTATTTACCTTTGGTATAAAGTGGTCACAATAAATCTTGACAATTTATTTCATTGACTAAGTTTAAAGTTCAAAAGAAAATTTTTCGAACTCTGCGACAAACCAAGCTATCAGATTTCACATTGGATAATTATAAATAATTGTGACATCCCCATGCAAAAAGTAAATGGTCTCATTGTATATAATCCCAATTATAAAAAATAGCCATGTTATAAGATTGTGACAAAAATATGGCCACATTTGGACATCTTGATTTAGGGTCAGAATGTCCAACAAGGCCCAAGGGTCGAGCACTTGGTTTTTTCTGTAGCAACTCTCCAAACATTCGATGTTAACAATAGACAATTCGAAGGAGTCCGAGCAGAGAGAGACACTCAAATGTCCATCGTTAACATCTAACGGCTAGGGTGTACTAGTCAACGGTAGAAACTCAAGTGCTACCATTGAGTCATACCTAAAAAAAAATGTAAATCTTTTTCTTTGGAAATGAAATTTAAACCTCATTCATGTTTGATGAATGAATTTGAATGTCCAATATATTTTGTTCCATATAAGGCACCACCTAATTTCACCTAGCCCACTAGAAAAGTGAAAACGACCCATCATCTTATATTCTGAAAAGATACATCAATGATATCATTTGACAATAAGTTCTCTTGAAAATGACGATTTAAATTTTTACAGAAATATAATTCTGAACGAGTTAGCTTGCTTGTGAATTAATTTGTTGAAGAAACCATTAAATATTCCAGCTTTTGG
>NW_006494916.1:4968071-4979738 GCF_000471905.2 Amborella trichopoda | reverse complement strand
GAGAGAGAGAGAGAGTTAGCCCAATGGTTTCCGTGTTGGAATTGCAGAGAATAGTCTCTTGAGAGAGGCAAGAGGCTAAAAAATTGTTCTTAGTTTGTCAAAAAGCTATTTTTCATATTAGTAGGAGGGCCCTTGTTATAGAGCACCAAGAGATGGCTCACAACATGCTCATTAGTAGTGTTGTGGTGGTTACATGCATCACCCAACATGCTTATTAGTGTTGTGGTAGTTACATGCATCACTCAACCAACATGCTCATTAGTAGTGTTGTGGTGGTTACATGCATCACCCAACATGCTTATTAGTGTTGTGGTAGTTACATGCATCACCCAACCCACATGCTCATTAGTAGTATTGTGGTGGTTACATGCATCATAGTAGTGTTGTGGTGGTTACATGCATCACCCAACAGTTACAAGTTACATGGATTTACATACACCCCAACAATTACAAGAGTTACATGCATCAACGGCTAGATGGTCGTTGGATGTCCCAACACTCTTTCAATGGCTACATCATAACCGACACTCTTTGAACTCAACAATTACATGAGTTACATGCATCAACGGCTAGGTGCTCGTTGGATGTCTTAACACTCTTTCAATGGCTACATGACTGACACTCTTTAATGGCTATATGACCCCGTTGGATGTCCCACATTCATCAACGCCCTTGCACCGCATGCTCTGCATATTAACTTTTCTCTTCTTTGTACTTAGAGTATATTCCAAAGAAATGTGTACTTTTAAATATGGCTCAACAAACTCTCTCTTCTTCAATGTGAAACTCAAACCCACATCTTTCTCTCTCTATAAAACAATTTAGGAAAGAACAATCAAACCTTAGTCAAAGCAATTTTAGGAAATAATAATATACTATAGTGTTGTTTTGAAATACATATAAGTACTTTCCAAACAAAAACTACTAATAACAGCTTCTTCTTGAGGGGTTGTCAATCCTACATACCGGTTTTTAGTTACATTCTAATCATCTTGAGACCCCAACAATGCTTTCATTTAAATACACCAATTTACATAGTTGTTTGAGAAGGGGATTGTGGTTGAATCAAGAGAACAATTACTGAGCTCTGCGCCCTGATACTACTTGTTGGAAGGAAAATGGAAGAAACCTTTAGTTTAAAACTTTATGTAAATTTCAATTTAGGACAATAAAATGCACACTATAAGCTCCATTTTCACTTCTCAAGTCCCAAAATAAAGTACTTGTATATATACACAATTAGGGATCATTCTAGACTCTCTCTATACCATTATAATGGGCCTTTTCTCTCTCTCACTCTTAATATGCACTCAAAGATATTGCATAAATTATGCAAAGAATGCTCTAGAAACACATATTCCAAATACGCGTGCCTCATTTGTATGTTTGGATTTCACACTCTTATCTAGGAAGTTATCGCCTTCTTGCTCTGCACAAATTCAAATGTCAACTCTCTAGTACATATTGCTAATCTCCTACACTCTAGACTTCTAAAAATTATATATTATATATTTTATAAATACATTCAAATTCAAGAATAAGTTTAAACAATATGTCATTTAAGAAAACTCACATTATATCCCTTATAAAGCCCATTATCAATTCAAAACTCATTTAGCAATTTAATAATTAACTAAACTTATCACTAAGCAATTTATTAATGGGTGCGGTTGTATAGAGCCGAGTCTCTAAACAATCAAAATAAAGCGCACCTTCAAATAGTGTCCAGAAATGTGGTTTCAATACAGAAAATCTCTGTGACAGCGTTAAAATATATTTTCATTTTTAATTATAAAATTTAAAGTTTAAAAAATAGTGTAGATCAAGCTGATCTATGAAAACATGAAAATCTTGAAAATTGACAATCCAAAAATGCGTCACAAGATGCACTATTTTTCAAAACTTGAAATCTATTTTTTTCTCATGTCCATGTATCTCAAAATAATCGATATTTGGGCATCAAAACAACCTCTTCTAGTAAAATTTTTGAGGTGGGCTTTAATTTGATTTTATAGAGCCTCGGCTCTATACAAAATTTTTCCTTAATTAATTAACTAAATTGCTCCTGATATATCCATTATTATACTGTGTTTATATAACAACACCCCTTGTACAGTATGAAAATTTACTTATTAATGGTTGTTGTTAGTATAATTGGCTGTTATTAGTATAATGGTAATAACCTCTACCTCTTCTAGTCTTATCAGAACCTTGAACCTTGGTAATGGGGTAACAAAACAACTGCCACTATAACTAAGTTCAAACCTCAAGAAGCAGTAGGAGTTCAAACTTTTGACTGGAAGTGCCCTCCAAACATGTACTTGAGAAGTCCAAGCAATTTGGGCTTTCTCTAGACGTGCACTAGTACGTATTGTTAAGTTGTGAAAATTGAAACGACCCATTTCTTTCTCTATAAATTATTTTTGGTCCACACTTTTAAGCATGGTTATTAAAAAAAAAAAAAGTTTTTCACTAGTTAAATCTCTTTTATCTATTTCTCACTTTAATGAAAGGGTACTTTGGTGCTCTAAATCTTGCTATACTTATGTATTTGTATATGAAAGATAAGTATTTGATCTTTTGTTTCTATGTATTTCGAGGGCAAATTTACTTGAAAATTTCTATGCATACTGATTTTCATTAGTAAAAGGCAAATATTTTCTTGAAAAAATTATAGCTTGTGCCCGGAAATAGAAGGATCTTGAATCCTGGCCCAAGTGATAGACACAGAGATCTACATTTTCTAATTTGGAAGATCGAGTTCATGATTCATAGAATTTGTAGAGAGATTGTAGGAAGTGCTTTTCAACCAGGACATAAGAAAGAAAGGCTCCTAAAAATCATGAGTGGGAAAGGGAAAGAGAGAGAGAGGTGTCAACTTTGGGGATAGAGAAAGAGAAATAGAGAGATACATGGAGATAAATCCCCAAATTTAATCCTATAGAGAGACAAGAAACTCCTAAATTTAATATATAGAGAGAAAAGAGAGTGAAATAAAACCTCTTAAATTTAATGCAATCCTTAACTACAAGAGAGAAGGATAAGTGGATGGGACAATCCCAAACTTCATGCCACATAGAGAGAAAGTACTAATTTTAATGTACTCCAACCAAACATAGGGAGTTTTGTTTGTTATAATTCATTCCTCTTTTCTAGGATACCAATCCTTGAAGATAAGATAGATAAAGACTTCGAAATCCCATAAATCAAACTTTAATACCAAAAATAATACTAGGGAATAAAATGAAAGTTTAAGGTGTCTCCCTTAAGTATTCTTTCTCTTCTTTCTCTCTCTTGCCTTGATATTCTTTTCTCCTTCCGTAGCATCAGTTGTTATTAATACATCAAATCAGGTACATCTCTTCTTTGTTTTTTTATTTTTTTGAAATTGATGGCTATGTCTTGATCTTTATTGTTAGATTTTTTTATTTTTTTTTAAAATTCATTATTAAATCATTTTTTTCAGTAATCGTAACTTACGTCATTGCTGTGGTATAATTTTTGATATAATATTTACATCTATTTATAATTTTAATTACTACTCATGCCTCTCAGTTCCTTAATTTATGCAAATATCAGTTTTACAATGCCATGTAGCGCATGGTTTAGACTCTATGAATACCATTGACTCTTCCATTCATTAATTGAACTTAAACCCAAATAAAATCTCAAATTTTCCATTATAAGAAAATCATCACTTATTCACCTACAGCGGTTAATCATCTTTATCAACACAAAACCTTAGTCCTCAGGACCTATCTCCACTCCCACTAATATCTTCTTCTCTCATATGCATGAATATTAAGTTCTTAATTAATATAATATATGTATTAATTGTATTCTTGCAATAAAAGCTACTTACCTTATTGAAAGTTAATTTTTATAGTATAAAAATTTAATAATAAAAATATTAAATAATGTAGATAATGTCATAATTTATTATATAATTAAAAAATAGGGAAAATATCTCTTTATCTTTTATTTTTGACTACTATATCTGAGACTCAAAAATTGAAAATATTACTTGCAAGGAAAAGATCTTCACCTTTTTTATCTTACAACCCCCCGACCCTTTTGATCATGAATTTTTTACCCAAAAAAATGCTAAAATGACTATCTCTCCAAATTTTTTTCTTTTCCATTAAAGTTTTCTCTTTTTAAATCACCATCTCTCTCTCTCAAAAATCTAAATTTACAGAGAAGTTCCCTCTCTACATCATTTCTCTCTCCTCTCTCTAAAAATTCTCCTCTCTTCAAAGAAAATTATGCCAAACTGGTACGGCCAGTCTCACACTTTGATATTTCTTTGCAATGAGAGTCGATGTATAAAAGGGGAGATAATTTTTAGAGGGAGGAGAGAGACAGGGGAACTTCTTTGGACTTTGGGTTTTAGAGAGAGATGAAGTTGAGAGAGAGACGGTGATTTGAGCGAGAGAATGTTAATGGAAAAGAAAAAATTTAGAGAGGGTGTCATTTTAGTATTTCTTTGGGTAAAAAATTCATGGTCGAAGGGGTTCATGGGTTGTAAGATAAAAAAGATGGAGGCTTTTTTCTTACAGGTAATATTTTCAATCATTGGGTCTCATGAGATATAGAAGTAAAAAATATGAGATAATGAGATATTTTTCCTAAAAAATATATAACCAAATTATTATTTTTATTTATTATGATTTTTATCAAAATGATGATAATTACATAGTAATATTAGTTAAATTTTAAATGTTTAATCAATTGTTGCCTAAAGTGTAATACATTTAATAATGACAATCATATAAGTTCCTATATTTTTTAATATTGTTTCCAACTCTATTTTATTAATAACTATCACTCAATCTCAATCGCTCTCTCACATTAACTACTCTTAATGTTATCTCAATTATCCACTATTATTCACTTGCATTATATGGTCCCCAACTTTCCACATCTGTCTTTCTCTGTATTTACAATCAATTAAAGCTCTCCCCCACATTCTCTCCTCCTACGGTATCTCTCATGTCTATCTCCACTACATGTTTTTCCTCTTTCCCTCATCTAATAATCTCTTCTTCTCCCATATGCATGTATATTAAGTTTTTAATTAATACATACACATATTAATTATGTTCTTAATATAAAAATTACTTACCTTTATTGGATGTTATTTTCTTATACTATACAAATTTAATAATAAAAATATTAAATAATATTGTTAATATTATAGTTAACCATATTACTTAAAAATATCTATCCAAATTATGATTTTGTTTATTTAGTATAACTCTATTATTAAAGGGCAACTTTTTATACTTCCCCTTAATGTATAGTAATTATATACTTCCCCTTATATGGCCGACAGATCTGAATGAATGACTGAGGTGGATCCAATTATAATGTCACGCCTATGTATTGTCTTGGGCATCTACTCCTTTCTTACACTTGCACCTTCAAAAATAAAAAAACAATATTGTCGATGAAATAAAATAACCAAAATCCCTTAAAAGTTTCATAGGTATTTTGGCCATTTTATTTTATTAAAAAACTTTTTTATATTGTTTTTAGGTGCCCCTATTGAGATGATGACACATACCAAATTTCATATTCATATAATTTGTAGAATAAAAATTAAAAATATAACACTATGAGGCGTCAGATCTAGATCAAACAGTCAATGACTTATTTGATCTAAATTGGATGGTGGGATGGGGGGAAGTATAGAACTTCTATACAATAGGGGGAAATCTAGAAACCTTTCCCATTATTAAAATGATAATAGCTATATCGTATTATTAGTTAATTATTAAAAATATAATAAATTATTGTTTAATATGCAATAGATTTGATATGACATTTATATAAGTTTATGAATCAAATGATGAAATTTTGCAATTATTACAACTTCCTATTGAGTATATAATATTATTCATCTATTGACTAATACTATTATAACTAACTATTTTGATTCTATGAATTCATTAAAATTTTAAAGATTATAATATCAAATATGTAGTTTCCCCCAAACTTTTAAGAAGGTAGCCCACCATTACCACCCTAACTACCTTCCTCAATGTTCCTTCTAGAGTTCAAAGTGGTGGAGTAAGCAAGCAACAGAGATGTAGTTTCAATATGTGGTTGGGGTTTCATCAACCACTTTGAGAACATACCAACCTAACATCAAGTTGTAAATCAGCCAAAAATCAATGCCATCATAAATAAAAAAGAAAACCGAATAAATAACTTGTGTTTTTTTAGACTTGGCCTGATCAAATCTGTGTTAATAACTTAAAATCCCAAACTATTAGCTAATGTGACCATATAATCTCTAACAACGTTGTCCTTGATAATTATTCGATCATCCCTTGCGACCAAATTGTACATTTGGTCTTGTTCTAAATCACCTATGGATACGTTTGAAGTTATCGTTATTTGAATTTATATTTATTCATTTCATAAGATCAGTTTGAAAAGGAAAATAAATATATTAAGACTATTTACCTTTGGTACAAGGGGGTCATATTCAACTTTGACAGTTAGATGTGAAATGGGCGACTAGGGGTATCTCATTCATTGGGCTGAAAGTCTTAAAAGAAAAAAAAAGAATTTTATGACATCCCCCAAACTATCAAATTTCTCATTTGAAAGCTATGAAGAATTATGACATATTTTTACCAAAATTAAACGGCATTATAATTAAAATACCATTTAAAAGAATGATTTGGAGCTCGAAAAATTGCTGTGTAAATTCCCAATTTAGAATTGTCTCTAGAATCTACATTTGATAAATGTTCTGATTTAGGTTTTTAAGATCAAATTCCTTACCTCTTCTTAGAATTGCACAAAAAGATAAACCAACATGATACAAAATTTTCAGGTCATAGAATCCCTTGACCAGGTTCCTTGCCTCTAGGACCAAATGTACAATTTAGTCACGCACACCATCAATCATATACGTCCTCATTACTATAAAGAGGCGATACGTTAAATGGATGGTGCAGATTTGTTATTGTGGGTAGCTGGATGGTCCAGATTGAAGAGGGCACCTTGAGAAACAAATCCTTTCCCATTTTTGGTACATTTATCTTATCTTTGACCTTTTAGTGTTTGCTTATTTCAAAGTCTTTCTCTTTTGGAAAAATTTATACAATGTTGCAACCTTAAAATGTAGAATTATATATGCGTCTCAAAAATCAACCGGAAAATGCTGTTTTAATGTTGAAAAACCCTCTAATTAATCATCTCGACATCCAGATATATGAATATATATATAAAAAAAAGATTTTAAGTCGCAAAAATAGTGCATCTTGCAACACATTATCTAGACCGTCCATTTTCAAGATTTCCATATGTTTATAGATTTACTTGATTTTAACATTGTTTAGAGTTTAAAATTTTATAATTAGAGATAAAAATAGATTTTCAAATAATCCTAAAAATGTTTGTCTTAATTGGATTGTTTAAAGTTGCAACTGTATAGAAACCACACCGTACCTCTGAGCTTTGTCATGAGATGTAATTTTGGGGTCGAAAATTCTAAGGATGGTGCAATTTTTTGTCTTTAATTATAAAATTTTAAACTCTAAAAATAGTTCAAATAGAGTAGATCTATAAATGTAAGAAAGTATTGATAATGGACTATCCAGTTAACGTGTTACAAGATGTATTATCTTTAGGACTTGAATTCTCTTTCCTTTCCATATCTATACATCTCAATGTCGAGATGATTAATTAAATGTTTTTCCAACATCATAATAATGTTTTTATAAGGATTTTAGAGATGAATTCTACATTTTAAAGTGTCAAACTTAATGATCTGTTCCCTTTTATTTTCCACTATATAGTTATTTTGTTTTTAGTGCATGTTATGGGTTCTCCGAATGAGCAAAATTGTTATTTACTCCATCTCTTTAATAGGATTTTTTCGACTTAAAATTTTGGGATCCACTTTGAAATCACTAGTAGAGTACATTAAAAAATATATAAAATTTTGAGTACCTAGACACTTAAATGTGATGGTAAAAAATTGGATGGTTGTATGGAATCTTAGGACATGATTTAATCATCTACATTGTCAAAAAGAAAAAGAGAAAATGAAAAGTCAAAGAGAAAAAGAGAAAAGGAAAAAAGAGAGAGAAAGAAATGCATGATTTAACCGTGTTGTTCCCAGTGTATATTGTTATTAGCCAAAAGATATCATACTCTTGCAGGAGTATAATATCTATTCGCTCCCAAGGGTAAAATCCCATCTAGAATTAGTTTTAGGACCCCAAATTTTGAGGCTCTTCAACCCATAGATTGACCTTAATAAGAACGATTTCTTAATTGTACCCTCTATTAACTTGAAAAAAAAATGTCTCGAAATCGAAGTATTAAAAAACTTAAATTCCGAAATTTCTCTTTTTGAGAATAATCATCTAGTTATTCTTAAGTTGTTCCTAAATCTTTATATTTAGAAAATCTCCCCGGTAAATCCTTTGCCTGAGGGAGTAGAAATTGATAATGCTACTGTAGGAGCATAATACATGTTCTTTTGTTATTATTACTTTTGCTTGGCTCCAAAAAGGTGAGTAGGTCACTTCCTCAAAATTTTAAGGTACCATACATGCTCCAAGCTAGGGTTTTGCCTGAAGTAGCAAAGGCACATTTTGCTCCAGCGGGAGAATGTAGTTTTTCCAGTTTCTTTTGATAATATAAAAAAAAAAATTTACATAAATGCAAGGCTCTAAACAATCAAAGTAAGGCTCTCAAAACTCACTAGAAGAGGTTGTTTTGATGCTAAAAAATCTTCAAATTGATCATCTTGATGTCAAGATGCATGGGCAGCTTTACATTGATTGTTTAGAGCCTCGGCCCTAAACAAACCACACCCTAATATAAAAGCTCTTAGAGTTCTTGGGCCCAAGAAGTTTGGGTTTTTGTTATGCAATCCTAAAGCACGCATTTTGCTCACATGAATCCGCTGGCACATGTGAAAAGGAATTGGACTAATAGGGATTTCCTATAAAGAAAAAGGAGGGGGTAAAAGGTATTTTGGTCATTAAAAAAAAATAGAGGGGCATTTTTGGGATGAAAAAAATGCATGGGAGCCTTACTGTAAATTTGGAAAGGGGCATTGAATAAATCCCATTATTCCCAACCACCCACACTCCTATCATCCAACGCCCCACACCAACCCAGGAAAAATGGTGGATCTCAAAACAAATGAAGCCCGACACTCAACCATACCCTTAAATTTTTTAGCATAATTACCAAAACACCCCTGCTTCAACCAAACTAAAAGAAAAGTTACTAAAATGCCCTCAGGTTACTTAGATTTTAGCTTTATGGCCCCCCTTGGGCCCATCTTTAGGTTAAACCAGTAGGACTGGATTCCACTATATGGCATTCAAATGGTTTTGTTGTTTCTTGTTTTCTCTCCTCTTTCTTTAATTTGATGCCTCCAAAGCAATCAGGATACCCATAATTACCCTTTCTTTCTCTCTCTCTCTCATCTTTAAGGAAAAGGTTAGAATAGAGTGAACATGCCTAGAAATATTATGTTCTTTGAGGCTGATTCTTAAATAATATCAAATTCTTCAAAAGATATTCAATTCTCTCTTTCTCTATCAATGATAAATTCGATTCCATTGAAAGAGAGAGAGAGTTTATCCCTCTATCGGACTACATTCCTTTGCAGTAGTTGGAGCTCATATATTGTTTAGAATGTGCATCACCACAGACAAATTGAAGTTCAAGAGAAAGAGAGAGAACCCTCACTTTAGTGATTAACATTTCGCAACCTCGCAATGTTAAAAATTCATAAAGGAATTTCCTCTAGTAAGTGACATAATTGGATAAATTTATTTTAACATCTAAATGGAAGGAACCCAGATAATTGGGATAAGGCTTGGATGATGATGATCTAAAATTGAAAGTAAAAATATGTAGTTTATTTGAAATATTTTAATTTTTTGAATGATAAAAAAAAGGTTAGACCGTCCAACCCAACAGTTAAAAACAAGCATTTCAAACACATTAGTTGGAAATTAGAAAGAGTTTTAGTTAATGGCTATTAAAATCAGTGTGCCGGGACTCGACCATATAACTTGGCCTCATCATAGGGCGAGGCTGAGTTTCTCTGAGTTGTATGTACAACTCGGGGATATTAACAAAATTTGAAAAATTTTAAAAAATTGTAAAATGTGGGATCGGTCTATAAATTTTTTTTGGGTGTGGTTTATATAATTTCGGCTAAAATTGATGAGTTTTGCCATAAATCCCCATTTTTGTATTTTCTCTCTCTTTTTTTTAATATTTTATAAAATATCTTCATCTAGAAATCTTCCTTTATGAAATCCAATTTTCAAGAATTTTTTAAGCTTATTTGTACTCCTTAAGGTTGTTTTTTTATTTTATCTTACTTTTAAAATATTTTTTATTTTTAAAATTTTTCTTATTTTTTTCAATTTATTGAGGGCTTTTATCGCATTTGATTTTAGTCGAGCGATTTAGGCCTCGGCGAACTCTAGGTTTTAAACTAAAAAGTAGAAAAAGAGGGAGCATATGAGATACTATAAAGTATTGCTGAGTTTAAATGTCCTTTGAGACTAAAATGCACTATATTATTGACATGTCACTCACTCAGTACAGTACTTGTTAGGAGGTGCAAGTTCATTCAAGTGGAAGGTATAAAAATAACAAGGGGTAGATCCAAAAGGATATGGTTAAAAGTAGTAAGGAAATATATGGGGGCTTTTTTGGCTTCGTTAAAGGTATGACTTTTAATAAAGCAGAATAACATATCAGAGTTCGTGTAGCTGACCCAAATCAATTAAAAAATGGCTTTGACAATGTTGTTGACATGCCACATACAATAATAAGATATAATTTTCGACAATTAACTCAGAATCGCTTAAGTCGCCTCGGAACTCGAGGAATACCAGGGTAGTTCTCTATTGAACTCAAGCAAATCGTCTAGTACACCCCTTCTGATGTGAAAAAGGGTTACAAGAAAAAGTTTTAATTTTTTATTTTTTTTGACTGGGAATTCATATCTAAGCTGCATTTTGATCGCTTTGAACTCGTATCTATCTATCTTGGCCCTAGAAAATCATTATTTTGATTAAAATTTTATACTCGGGTAGGATTTTCTCAAAAAAGTGTCATCATTTATTAGTCCTGAAACCTAATTTGTCATTCTTGCAAACTCTCACTGATTTCTCAACTGCATCGTCTAAAATTTGATTAAGTATGTTGGTATCTAACTTATGCCTATTTAAAAAGCAAATTGACCCAATTTTGAGATTTTTTTAACTTGAAATAAAAAATTTACAGTTTCTCTCTCATTTCTTCACCAAATTTATTTAAAAAACATCCCAAAATATTCCTAACACATTGACCTAAACCCCTAATGAAGTTTTTTGAATCAAAACCAATAATCTATATGATCATTTTGTCTTTTGATTTTTGATTTGATTTCCTCTTATCTAAAATCACATATTTGGTTTATAATATTTGTTATTATATAAGGAAAATTTCGTATAGGCCCCTAATTCTTCATCTTATTTCATGGTAGACCTTCATTCTGTTTTCTTTCAAGCAGCATAAGGAAATCTTTAAGAATTTCACTGTACCCCTCATCTCTTATTTCCTTATTTTATTGACTTTTTTACTACAAAAATTAGCCCCAACAAATCTTTTATTACTATTTAACTT
>NW_006494916.1:4954110-4967640 GCF_000471905.2 Amborella trichopoda | reverse complement strand
TTATACTATTTTAACTCAAAAACGTTTTTAATGGGTGGAAAGAGAAATAGACGGTTAAAACATTTGTGAGTTGAAATGGTATAAAAAGATTTGTTGGGGGCTAATTTTTATTGTCAAAAGTTAAAAAGAGGGAAATAAGTGATGAGGGGGTATGGTGAAATTTTTATGGGCTTCTTAATGTTACTTCAAAAAAAAACAAAAAAAAGGTCTACCATGAAATAATATGAGGAATTACGGGTCTATATGAAAATTTCCCTATTATATACATATTTTCTTTCCCATTGTTTCTCTAGTCTCTTTTTCTTTTTTCTTTTCTTTTTATAAAAATTGCTAATTTGGTCAATCTTATTCAGTGTTGGCAAAATCGAACCAGAACGGTTAACTGGACATGGGACCAAAAGAGGTTTGTAAACCGGTCGATTCAACCGTTCTAACAGGGCAAGTACCCGACGACCAAAAAATTGTTGATAAAAACAAAAAAGATGCAAAAAAAATCTACTAAAATATGAAACCCATATAAAGAATGATTAAAACAAAACGCATTCAAATGATGTTGAAAATTAATAAAAAAAGTGGATTTTAAAAGTGAGTATTAATGACCAAAATAAATTTTAATATTTACCATAATATAAAAAATATTAAAAAATATATTACAAATCAAATTCCTTATTTTTGGGATTTGATAGACATTTTTTTAAAATTTTTATTTTTAAAATACCGACCAATCACCAAAACCGTCTAAAATCGAAACTGGCCTCCGGTTCTGATCTAACAGGGTGGTTACCGGTTAGATCGCCTGGTTCAATATTTTTAAAAATAGCCGTGGGACTAGTTAATGTCCTCGATGAAATCTACCCTAAAAAATCATGGTTTTACTGAGATTCTAATGTCAAATGACTAATTTTAGAGTGAATTTAAATTTAAATTGAGATTAAAATGGATTTCAAGACCAAACATGTCAAAAACTTAGTTTTAGTTATTTTCTTTTTTAAATCCGCCAAGTAGGTCTGCTGGAACCAATAGATGACCGGTTCAACCAATCAATACAGTTTTCAAAAACAGAACAAGTGTAAAAACCATTAAGACTCGCTTGGAATCGCAAGCTTGAGTCATAACGAGAAACTCGGGTGAGTTTCTCAAAGACATCCAAACAAAAAGATTATTAATACTAGAAATCAGCTGAAATCAGGCAATTGTCATGAACGTGGGTGACTCACTAAGGTTTCCGAGTCCAACCAAGTAAACTGGGCGACTCACTAAGGTTTTCAACACCAATAATAACCCCTTAGTGAGGTTTTTTTGGTGAGCTTTGAGGTGAGGCTTTATTTATTTTGATAGGGTTGTAGCTGCATTGAACCATTTTTCAATAATTTATATCTTCAAGAATGAAAAAGGAGGTACATGATTAACATAGAATTTATTTAACAACTAACTCATAATAAAGGATGAGAAAACCACCTTTTGGGAGCCAAATTACTTGTAGGGTGATGTTCGGATACGGCATCCACCTCAAACAATTAAAGTAAAACTCACTTTCAAATTCCTTCACAACATATAAATATGGGGTCAAACCTTGCGACAACTCAAAATTTATTTCCAAAAATTGAGTCGATCAAGTAGATCTATAAACAAGTGAAAATCTTGGAAATGGGCGGTATGTTTCAAATCCCGACATCCAAAGGTTTCAGATGGAAGAGATTGGCCTCAAGACCAAAGAATAAAGATTGATGTAGATGAGGAAAGTTTAGAGATGATGAATGTGGGGAATGCTTATCCTCTAGTCGTGTATGAAAAAGGGGAGTATTCAAATACAAAGTATGATGAATCTATGATAGATGTTAGGCCATTACGTGTGATGCCGGCTGAGGAAGTTGCAAAGCAGGAAGATCGTGTCCAAATACAATAGATGACTGGTGCAACACAGGTTCAAGCAATTGATTCAATAGAGGAGAGTGTTGATGTTGTTCAGGCATTGCAGATCCCAAACAAGAAACATGCAAAGAAGAAGGAGAAAGAAAGTACTTGTAAAGCTTGAACAAAAGCGAAAAAGAAGGAGCGACGGCTGAAAAAGGTGCGGGAGGCATTGTGAGAGATTGGGAAGGCAAAGTTCTGTTGAGGTATCATGGATCAGCAAGTGTAGTGACTGCGATTAAATTGGTGAAATTTTTCAAAAACCAATGGAAGCAGAAGGAGATTCTATAAATATTGTAAAATGGATAAAGAAAGAAGCTGCATATATGTAAAGATTTCATAGTTTAATTTGTGAAGTGAATGACTGTTGTATGGAAATGGAATGTAGCTTTAAACATGTTTACCATGAAAGTACTATGGAGGCGGACAAGCTTGCAAAACTGGGTGCGAACGATAATAGCCTTATTTTTGAATGGTTAGTATATTGTAGGTTGTAAGTTTCTTTTGTTTTGATTTGAGATGTTATAATTGTGGCCTTGAGGCTAAAATTTGTTGAAGTCATTGGTGTTATTATATGAATAAAAATTGATTGTTCTTAAAAAAAAAAAAAGAACGATCGTAAGAGTCGAGATCGAGAGATGATGAATTGGAGAGATTTTTAACATGACAAGAACTATTTCTACTGTTTTTCTTGTTATTTTGCATAGCAATTAACTCTTTCCTATGAAGGTATAGCTTTTGATAGAATAAAGTTAGAAACTAAGATTGATGTAGGAAATCCCGAATGGTTAAAAAAAATGTTTCGAAGATAATCATGAATTGTTCCCTTCAATGCCGTATTTGCTCCTCAAAGCTACGGATGATAGGGTCAACCGAATTTCGCTTCCTCCTATCACTTTCGCTTAATTAGAAAACGAAATTTCGGGAGTCTTTCGCCCAAAGAAAGTCGAGAGGTTAAAACTCCATTAAAAATAACTAAGGGGTATTTTTGAAAATTATAGTTAATTTTTTGGCCTTCCGGTCATTCATAAGTTCGTACGAGGCACTTAGCTGGCAAGTTCAAAATCGAGAAGAAGGGTAATTTAGTCAATTTGCCCAACACGAGCCGGCCAAAAAAGGGCATAATTGTCATCATAATTAAGAGTAATGTAAAAATAAGAAAAAAAAACAAAATATTTTGCCTATCCATCGCACTTCTTACTCTATTTAACTCGCAAAGTCCCCTGTACATGAACAAGCCTCTCTCTCTCTCTAAAGTCTATCTTCCATCCTCAAGCACTTTCTCTCTCTAAAGCTAGCTATCTCTCTAAACATTATCGCCATCTCTCTCTCTCTCTCTCTCAGTCAATTTAGTTATCTATGGCCACCTCTCTCTGAGCTTACAGACCGAACTCACCCACTCTCTCTCTACACACCCATCTTTTTTCTCCCTCATCGTAGTTATTCTCCTGAAACTTTTTGTGCTTTCTCTCTCTAAGTTTTACCTAGAATCCGTTCTCTCTCTCGTTATGCTTTCTCTCTCTAAACTCTGGGCTCATTTAACAGTAACGGACCCATTCTCTCTCTAAACTTTGCGCCACAATTAGGCCGGACGCACACTTTCTCTCTCATGGCGCCACAGCGCCCCAAATTCCCGCCCATAACCCTCTGCAACTCCATTAACAGAGAGACCCAAACAGTGGCGGCCGACCTCGATGGAACGCTCCTCATAGCTCGAAACTCTTTCCCTTACTTCATGCTCGTCGCCATTGAAGCAGGGAGCTTCTTAAGAGGCCTAATCCTTCTTCTCTCTTCGCCCACCATTCTTTTTCTCTACAAATTTGTCTCTGAACCACTTGGGATTCAAACCATGATCTTCATTGCCTTTGCAGGGCTAAAATTGAAGAGCATAGAGCAGGTTTCGAGAGCTGTTTTGCCCAAATTTTATGCAGAGGATGTTCATCCTGAGAGCTGGAGAGTGTTATCTGCTTTCGGTAATAGAATTATAGTGACTGCAAATCCAAGAGTCATGGTTGAGCCATTTGTGAAGGAGTATTTGGGGGTTGATAAGGTTTTGGGGACTGAAATTGAGGTGGGAAAGAGTGGGAGGGCTACTGGTTTTGTGAAGGGGAGAGGGGTTCTTGTTGCAGAGCTCAAGAAGGAGGCTTTAATGGAGGAATGTGGTGAGAATTTGCCTGATTTGGGGATGGGTGACAGGGAGACTGATCATGATTTCATGGGCATTTGTAAGGTGAGGATTTCCTTCCTTCTATGGTAATTTTTTGCAGGTTTGGTGGATCTTTTGTTGGCTACTGGTTTCTTTTTTCTCAAATTTTCATCCTTTGTTGGGTTTTTAAGTTGGGTTTTGTCTATTAAAAAAAAAATTGGGTTTCTGGTTTTTTTTTAGAGAGAATTCATGGTTGTATGGAATGAATATGTGCCAATTTTGGTAAACAATCATTTTGTCAATTGTGTTAAAGATTTAGTGGATTTTTCTTGGTTGGAGGGCATTTGAATTTGCTTTTTTAGGTATTTTCACCCACTCAATTTATCTGTTTTACTTTGTTCCTGCTTTTGATAGTGGAATGAAAAGAGTCCTGACAGTGATTAGTGCCCATCTTTAAAGCTAAATTTCTATGTTTGTAATTTCACCATAATTTTGAGATTATTTTCCATTGTGTTGAATGTTTTAGTGTCTGAACTCTGAACTAACTAAACTTTGGGCAAAGTTCTGTACTTTACTTCCTCCCATCGAGCCGTCCAATTTAGATCAAGTAGGCCACCGTTTCATCCAGTACGCATAGTATTTTATTTTGAAAAAAGTTTATACAAGGATGTAACCTTATAATCTAGAACTACAGATGCACCTCAAAAATCTATTGAAAAAAGGTTGTTTTAATGTTGAAAGACCCTTTGATTGATCATCTTGATGTCCAGATGTATAACTATGAAAAATAAAAAGATTTAAGTCTTAGAAATAGTGTATTTTTCGATGTCCAGATGTATGCCTATGAAAAATAAAAAGATTTAAGTCTTAAAAATAATGTATTTTACAACATATTATCTATATTATATATTTTCAAGATTTTTATATGTTTATAGATCTACGAACTATTTTTAAAATTTAAAATTATATAATTAGATATCAAAATAAATTTTAAGATAATCCTAACAACATTTTACATCAAAATAATATATAATGTTAAAATTTGAAGGTGCACCTTACCTCTTCAGCTATGGATACATCCTAATGTCACCTGTATTTTCTTTATTTTTAGCTTTTTTATCTATAAATCATATGAATATGAAATTTAGTATGGGCCATCATCTCAACAGAGGCGCACTTAAAACAAATATTAAAAATAATCTTTTGATAAAATATATGGATCAAAATACACTTTGAAACTTTCATAATTATTTTGATTATTTTATTTTATTGAGAATATTTTTTTATATTTTGACCGTTGCAACTTTAAGAGAGGAAAAAAAAAAAAGTGTAGATAAAGGGAAGCATATAAGTTTTTATGAAGTAGGAAAAGCATTGTCCCTTTTTCAATATTGGAGAAGTACAATTATTTTGTTGTACTCGTTAAAGGGAAGCATATAAGTAAAAGCATAGAAAGTTTGCCCCTTCTCACTATACTATTGGAGAAGTAAAATTATATTGTGGTACTCATTAATTATTGCACTGCCTAATTTATTTTCTGAAAGTTTTTCAAATTTTAAAATAAAACAGTATTTTTTTAAAAAAATTCTTGACTGGCATTTGTTTCTTTTTTAAGAAAAAAAAAGCTAAAACTGAGTCGGTCAGTTTAGGGATGGCTCCTGACAATGGTCAGACTGGCAATTTAGTCATCTTGTAATAGTAATAAAGGCAATTTGGTCACGAGGAAAAAAGGTTAGGGGTATTATGGTCATTTTTGAGAAAGCAAAATCTGCCTTTATTTTACTTATTTAATTTCTTAAGTATAGTTTTACTTCCACCTTTTCAAAAAATACCATGATACGCTCCTTCACTTTCGGGCTGAAAATGTAGATATAGGACAAAAATGTTTAAGCAGGGGATATTTGCAATATCACATGCCAAATCCAAATATTTGTCTTTGACCCTTGATTTACCACACATGGTGAAGTGAGTTCTTGGCATTTATCTACTTTTTTTTTGGTCATGGTACAAGATTATTTAATCATGTTATCAGGCTCTATTCCCTTTGTACTGTGCTATTGTTGGTTCTTCTAACATCGAATCAGAGCAGGGGGTTTTATACTGGGGCCACTTATCTTTGGTACAAAGAAGGCACAATTATTATATGTGAAATAGGGGCCGGTGCGACAAATTTTATTTTAGGCTTTAAGCACTGCTAATGGCCGATATCCCCGACAGAAAGTGAACTTATAGTTTTATTGAGGGTATGGTCCTTGCTAGAACTGAATGACGGAACATGATTCATGTAGCTGATTCTAAATAGTTTTGATAAGGCTTTGATAATGATGATCCACTATTAATAGCATCGCTCTACCCGGATTTCATATCTAATAGCCTATGACGATTGTGGCCTTGTACAAATGTGCATGGTCTCATTGTGTACTTTTCATTTTAGGAATGCCTTTTTTGTTTGGACATGGTTTCTACGGGTCCATGTAGAAATGAGTAACCTCCAAAAAAATCTGTTTTTGAGATGGATTTTTTGAGCTAATTTTTAAGGACATGTAATCTCCAACATGGAGATCATGAATATGAAAAAAGAAATAAATTTTGAAAATTAAAAATAATAATTCTATTAAAAAAACATTTAGGCTGTTAGTTTCAATTGTTTTTAGAAGGACCACGTATTTGCATCCGCCTTTAAGATGGATGCTTTATACCTCGGGGACCTCAAATGTAGAATGTGTGGTTGTCCCCGCGGCATGAAACAATTTTCGTTTTTGTTTGTGGTTAGTTACATCTCTGTTTTCCCCTTGTGCAGGAAGGGTACATGGTTCCTCCAGGCATTGCAAAGGCAGGTCCTGTCCCACGAGATTCCCTCTTGAGCCCGACCGTCCTACACGATGGCCGCCTAGCCCTTCGCCCAACTCCTCTGGCTGCCCTCCTAACCTTCCTTTGGCTCCCTCTCGGTTTCGCTCTATCTCTCGTCCGCGTCTATTTCGACCTGCCCCTCCCTGAACGCATAGTTCAACACACTTATCGCATCCTCGGAATCAAACTAATCATTAAGGGGATCCCTCCTCCACCCCCTGCACCTGGCTCTCCAGGAGTTCTTCTAGTCTGTAACCACCGCACAGTGCTCGACCCAATTGTCACAGCGGTGGCCTTAGGACGCAAGGTTAGCTGCGTAACATACAGCATTAGCAAGTTCTCCGAGTTCATGTCTCCCATCAAAGCGGTCGCACTGACTCGAGAGCGAGAGAAGGACGCCGCCAACATTAAGGCCTTGCTCCAAGAAGGGGACCTAGTAATTTGTCCTGAGGGAACTACTTGCAGGGAGCCATTTTTGCTAAGGTTCAGTGCACTTTTTGCAGAGCTGAGTGATAGAATTGTGCCAGTGGCCATTAACACTAAGCAAAGCATGTTTCATGGGACAACTGTGAGGGGGTACAAGTTGCTGGACCCTTACTTCTTCTTCATGAACCCTAGGCCCACTTATGAGATCACCTTCTTGGAGCAATTGCCATTGGAGCTCACATGCAAGGGGGGCAAGAGCCCAATTGAAGTGGCCAACTATATTCAAAGGGTGTTAGCTGGGACCTTGGGGTTTGAGTGCACAAGTTTTACTAGGAAAGATAAGTACATGATGCTTGGGGGAAACGATGGGAGGGTAGAGAGCATGAAGATTAAGGGATAGGAGCTCTCTCTCTCTCTCTCTCTCTCTCTCTAAGCTGGAAAGGGTGGGAGTTGCAATTTTTGTTTGTGGGGTTTGGGTTTGATGACATGGTGGATCTCTTTGATCCATAAAAAGAGAAATGATGGGGTCTTTGTGCTTGTGCAAGGTGTTGGTTGTTTGTTATATCTGGTTTTAGGTGAAATACTAGGGAACTATTGAAGGGATATCTTTTTCATTAAGGGAGCATCTCTCTTTTGCTAATTTGTTTTTAGCAGCCCTTGGTAATGGGAAGATTTGGGTCTCTATCTCTTAGTAAATCATTCAAGAGAGATTTTGTGTATCCTTTACATTACAGTGAAATGATGGTCTCTCTAATTGATGTTTTCAAATATTTGATAATAAAGGGTAAATATGATATAAACCTTATCACTATTCACTATGGAAACTTTTGGGCCATCATGGTCTATTGCATTGATTGAAGGTTAGTGATAAACCTAAGAATTATTTGAGATTATGTTGTACATTTTGAAAAGATAAATTCACCATGATATGGGGGGTCACTGGACATATGCTATTTGATAGAATTATTTAATACAACATGTGAAGAGAGTCCCCCACAATAAATGTACAAAATGGCAAAGGAGTTTGCTTTCTCAAAAGAAAGGGGTGCCCCTTAACATTCAAAAATAAAAAATAAAAAGAAAAAAGAAAAAGGAAAGGGAGCAGGCCTTCTCTCTTCTCTAGAAAAAGAAAGGTTACTGGATCTAGGTAACCTACCAAGGAAAAAGAATGATCATCCCATTCAAGGTCCCAAAGATGGGTTATTCACAGGGTGGTGGTGGTTATTAATGGCCCAGCTAATCTCCAAAGGTCATTGGTTGGATGCACCAAACAAAGGAGGGAATGAAATACTTTATACGAACAAATCAAGTCCTATTTCGGATAGATCAAGATGGATGAAGAAATAAAATGTGATTTTGTAGATGAAAAATAAATCAAAGATAAATCCAAACAACTTTTTTGTAAATCCAAGGGATTACTAAATTAGAAAGCCATCATTTTTAATATTTGCTCAATAATTCTGAAAAAAAAAGTTAAAATCCTTTTTCTATAATGAACTTATGTCCCTTTAAATACCATAGTTTTGGCTATCTTAAATCTAAACAGAAATTGGATATGCATTCTTTTCAGTAATCTTCATGGAAATGTTAAAGCTTCTCTTCAAGGACTTTATTTCAGCCATTTAAACTTATTCCTTTCTTTGCTATGCGATGCAACAACGGTAATTTCATAGAACTTTTCAAGATAAAGGCATATAGGTTGGAACCCTATTTTCTACTAAAAAAAGGCTGGGAATCCACATATGGCCATATGGGGTCTCCACAGAGAGAGAGAGAGAGAGAAAGCCGGGCCAAGGCCAGCCCTGTTCAAGCCGGTCCAGCCCTTATTTTCCTTTCTTTTTATGGCCCGGCCCTAATAGGGCCAAGATTGGGCTTCGACCAAGCCAGTGCCAGGGCTAACATGCCCCGAAAGCCAGGCCAAGGCCAGCCCGGTTCAAGCCGGCCCAGCCCTTATTTCCCTTTCTTTTACTGCCGACCCTAATAGGCCCAAAGCTGGGCTTCGGCTAGTGATTTCTTGGCCTAGTCTGGGCCATATCGGGCTAGCCACAGAGAGAGAGACTTTAAAAGGGTGCATAGGCCTTCGAACGATTATTAGCTGTAAATATGAAGGAAAAAAAAAAAAGGTGGATAAAGGAGCTAGGTTGGCATAGCGATAGCGCGTCAAAATTAAATGAAACAGGTAGATGGTAGTTGGTTTAGTAAATAATTTCCCCAAATATTAGGGGATGAATTAATGGTACTCAAAAGCTGTGACGAGATAGGATATAGACTTTGTCCAAGCAATAGCGATACCTTCCTTTTGGTTTTTTTTTCAGGGTAAAGCTATGGCTTTCACTATGAGAAATTTGCCCTAAAAATGAATGCCTTACTACTTGGCTTTAAAGTTACAACCCCACCTCTTTTTCCTCTCTATTATTTCCAAAGAATACAACATGAGAACGTATATTATGCTGGGAAAATTACAAAAACCATACTTTTTAGATAATTTTCCCTTTTTTTTAAGTAATTTTTATCTTAAATTTACCTTTCTTAGCAAATACCTTCAAGTAAAAAAAAAGTAAAATGAAGACCAAAATGGCATCTGGAAAGCATGCGGTCCAGCACAAAGTGGGGGTAGTCTAACACTTTGCTTCTGGAAAGCATGCAGTCCATCACAAAATACGGGTGGTTCGGCACTTTGGGCATGTAGTCCAGCACAAAATGGGGGCAGTTCGACACAAAATGGAGGTGGTCCGACACAAAATGGGAGTGGTCTGACACAAAATAGGAGAGGTCTGGTACTTTAGGTATGCGGTTCGATACAAAATGGGTGCGGTCCGACACTACGGGTATTTTCGTTAAAAAAAAATGACTTTTTTTATTTAGGGGTATTTGCTAAGAAAGTTCAATTTGGAGTAAAAATTGCTAAGAAAACTTGATCGGGGGTAGGTTGTCTAGAAAGTTTATTTTGAGAGCTTTTGTAATTTTTCCTATTACGTTTCTTTGGGTGTATAGTTTACTTCTACTCCCTAGTTAAGAGACATCGCATAAGCTAGATAAAGACCTAACCATCCCAATTTGAAGAAGAAAATATGCCCTAAATATTGAAAATTTGGAGGGACTTGTCCCTTCCTACCTCTTCTAATAGAGGTGTCATCAAGTCAATCTAGGTGGCAACCTGGCTTATTTTTTTCTTGACTTATGGGGATAAAAGATCATTTATTAAAGAAGATATGCTCAAGGTGAGAAACTTTTGATTAAGCTTGTTGAGTATATTATATGTACAATATGCAAATAGAAATAGAGCACTTATCTATCTCTTTATCTATCTGTACGCTGCATTATTAAATCAAAGCTAAAGGGTGGACGTAAGAATAAAAAAGGATTCTAATATTATAGAGATTGTAGGATATGTGATTTTATGTAAGTCACATTTCTCATTCTTATAAAGGAGAGAGAGAGAGTTTGAAGTCCTAAAACAAAAGCGTGATTCCCCATCTTTAAGGGGGAGAAGAGAGAGAGTGGGAGAGAGAGAGTTTGAACTTCTAAAAACAAACAACTGCATATGAGAGAGATAATATTAAGTGAGAGATATATAGAGAGAAAATTAAGGAGTAAGGAAAGAAAATTATACGAGAGAGAGATGGATGTAGATAGAAAATTAAGGACTAGGTTTAGAAAAGAAAAACAAACAAAAACATAAGCCGCTTTTGCATATCTGCAGGAACAGTCACACGAGTAGGCAGGAACTGGCTGATAGAATAAGCTCCCAAATGTTTGAAGCTTTATAAGGTTTGTAATAGTCATTCTTTTCTTTCCTGAGCAAGTGAGGCAGCAGAACGAGTAAGGCGAAGCCCTTTCCATTCCTTACTCCCTGACTTTCCCTTAGGAACGGGAAGAGTCGTCCTTAGGCCCTCCAGGGCAGGGCTTCCAGTAGTTTGTATTTCCTACCCACCCTATACTATAAGGTAAGGTAGGCTTCCAGTAGTGCTTATGCCCTCTGTCAGGTTCAGTTATTGAAAGCAAGAAGAGACTGAATCTATGGAACTCTTTTCTCGGTCTACTAGCATTGTTCCCCAGCTCATATGTCCAACTCACCAGCTCATATAACTCCAAAATGTTTGACTACCAGTCAGCCTCGCCGACTGGACTACTTGACATCGAGGACGAGATAGAAGGCATAGAAGGTCATCCTCCTGTAGAAGTGAGGGGCATCAATCAACCGCCCTACTGCATCCTTTAGGGGCCCCAGGTAACTCCCATTCCCACGTGTTCAAGATTGCTTCCTCTGAAAACTGGACTTTAAGCTGCTCTACTAATACAAGAAAGAGTAAAGGGACGGATCCGGGTAGATCTGTATATGGGATAGGGCTAGGGGAAGCTACGGGCTATGGAGCTTAGTGCCTAAAGCATCTCAAATGGGAGTGGAAAGTGGTACTAAGAAATGGATAGGATCTCGAAAAGGAAGGAACGCTAGCTTGGCTTCTGCCGGCCCCTAAAAAAACCAATCAGTTCTCGGCGGGATAAAAAAGAAGACATTCAAACAAGCAGGAGCCTCCCCACCCCTTCGGGTGGGTCTCTTCTCGGCAGTCAGGGTTTTCTTCTTTGCCGAACCCGTTCAATTAGTCATTTAGTTAGCCCTCGTGAAATACAAGATTGAATCAATCAAGTAAGTCAGTGTCGCAGTCAGGGATGTAAGGCACGTAAAGAAGGGAGTCATTGGCACCCCCTTGTTCAATTCAATTCTTCAAATCATTCCGGTCGGTAAGGAAGCCAGTCAGCAGTCAGGTTAAGATGAGCAGGGACGAAACGAAAGCAAAGAAGAAACCAAAAGCCAGCCCACTTTTCTTCCTTTTTCCATCATCCACCAGGACACTAAGATCACGGAAAAAGATTCTATTATAAGACTGTTCAATCAATTGTCCAACAGACAGATAGTTGATTCTTGGAGAGTTTGGGAACTACTAAAGCACAGAAGAAAGGCTTTTTCGTCTTTTCTTGAAAATTTTGACAAAAAGGGAAGGGTGGGGTTGTGGGGTGAGTTTAAACTCTTTGCAGGGGTGGCAATGGATCCGACTAGATCCGAGACTCGACGGGTAAACCTGACCTCGGATCCAGGTATGGGTCCAATTTTTTGACCCGATGGGTCAAGTCTGAGTCCAACCGGACCCAACCCGATCTATACCCATAAACTGTTGGGGATAAAATATTTTATTTTAAGCCCTATTCATTTGGGTGTATTAAGGACCGTATACAATAATAATTTGTAGTCATCTTTAGCTATTAAATGACAAATCAGATGACTTGAAATCTAATGATAGGTGGTTGTGACCTTGTTGCCAATAATATGGATATATGATGTTAAAAAAAAGGGCAAAAAAAAAAGAAAAAAGAATCTCATAGTCATAGGATGGCAACAGACCTAGGACCTACAAGAATGGGTATACGTCTAATTTTTAGACCTGATGAGCTGGGTCTAGGTCCAAAATTTGGACCCGAACACGATTCGGGTCAAGTTCCAGGTCCAGCTGGACCCAACCCGTTGCCACCCCTATCCATGAATAAATGCACCATAGATATAAAAATTAAGTGAGAGAGAGATTGAAAGAGAGAAAATTAAAGCGTAGGGAGAGAAAATTAAATGAGAGAGGGAGATGTGGATGACAGAGAATGTGGATAAAAGAGAGAGAAACATGTATAAAAGAGAAAGAGAAACATGTATAAAAGACAAAATTAAATGAGAGATGGAGACGTGGATGAGAGAGAATATGGATAATAGAAAGAGAAACATGTATAAAAGAGAAAGAAGAGACTAGTCAACGCTTATGAGCAAAACTGAACTGTGTTTTCACCCATAGGCTCGATGCTGTACGATTTTTTTGGATAGTAAAGATTAAAAAGCCCCATGGACCTGGTATGTTCGTGGCGGTCAAACTGTCACGGACATAGCAAGTCCGTGGTAGTCAAAAACATGCGGAGCCGCCATAGGCCACGTGCCATCCGTTGTGGCTCCATTCAATAAACCGTCACAGACATAGCATGTCCGTGACGAAACGAAACACTGTAGCTTTTCACCTATAGGCGCTTTTGTCACTTTTCCAAACGAGAATAAGAAATAGAGAGAAACATTCAATAGAAAACATAAGAAGTAGGAAAGGGAAGGGATAGAACGCATGTATATATATATATATATATATATATATATATATATATATATA
>NW_006494916.1:4902143-4928866 GCF_000471905.2 Amborella trichopoda | reverse complement strand
GTAGTACGTACTACTACGTACGTACGGTACCGACGTACGTACGTTAACTTAGTACGTACGTCGGTACGTACTATAGTACGTATATAGTAGTAGTAGTAGTACTACTACTATATATATATATATATATATATATATATATATATAGTATGAATGCATGGGCTAATTCCACAGTTTTTTAGTAGTTGTATAGGTGCATGCATGGACCATTGTAAATTAAGTAATTGATCAATGGTTTTATCAACAGTTTTATTGTATCAAAATTTTTATTGAATATTATGGCAAACAATGAGAAAAAATAAAACTTCTATTTCATTATTTTATTACTATTACTACTTTCTCATACCTTTAGAGAGTAAATAAATGATTGTTTTTTGTTCATGTGATCGAGAAAGTAGGGAGCAAGGGAATATATATTGGGCTTCTTGATTTCCTGCAATTGGGAACTTATTAAAAAACAGAATAATTGTGCAATTATCTCATTCCAAGAAGTGTATCAACAAAAAAATTAAAAAATAGCAAAAATATAAAATAAGAAAATGGAGTTTAATGTACTCAGAGGAAGAAGACCACCTGTTTAAGAAATTAAACGTTGAAATAATGGTATAGAGAGGTTTGAGAATGTGTGGTTATTTATTTAGCAAAACGTGTTTTTCTAATATTAAAAAGAAAAATAGAGAGAGAGAGAGGCCCATTTTAAATCGTGTCAAAATCCCATGGTTGCTCTCATATCTCTAGAAATATAGACTTTCGAAATTTTCAAGAGCGAAATGCGAGAAGAGATATTTGCTGAAAATGTCCTACCAAAAAGAAAAAGAAAAGAAAAAGAAAATGGAAGATATGATATTGAGTAGCAAGTACCATTTAGAAAAGCAAACAAAATGTGCGTTATGATGGATACCAACAATAGTGTCTCTCACTCTCTCGGAACTAAAGCATAACCAGTTTTGCCATTAGATAAGCCCGTAGATAACTTAAAAAGAGAATCTCTAGTTACAATCAATTCTTTATGATATTTAAAAATTAAAAGAGAGAAAAACTTAAGCGATTAGAATCCAACTTAGGGTATGGAAAAAAAACTCTAAATTTTTTTGAATTGTGTTTGTATTTGGTTTGTTTCTTGTTGATTTTACTATTCCCTCGAATTCTCCTACATCAGTTATAGTTTAGTGTGTCCTATTGGGATAGTGTGCTCTTGGTTCAAGAACTCAAAAATTAAACTAATTTTAGAGGTGTAGATGATGAGTTGGGATTGGCGAGTGTGTGATGAGGTATTGAGTGGCGGAGCAGGCAAAGGAGAACTTGGCTCAACCGGTTGGGGTGGATTGATCCTCGATGAGTGGTGGATTGAGGGAAATGGCACGAGGAGAGGATGAAGTTGGCTCATGGTGGACATCATGAATGATAGGTAGAGGAATGAGTGTGCTAGAATGTTGTATGGTAGAATATGCAGAGAGAAATGGAAACTGGGATTCATGGAATGTGACATCTCGATTGACAAAGAAGGTCTTGTCTTCCATATCATACATTTTATAACCTTTTTGTCCATATGGGTGGGTAACTAACAAGCATACATTTTCTAGTATGCGGTGCAAATTTATCGGTGGTCTTGGTATGAGCAAAGCATAAACAACCAAAGAAACGTAAGTAGTTGTAGGTCGGTTTGGAATGGAAAATCGTTTCATGTGGGGATTTGCCATGGAGAATGGGAGAAGGCAAACGATTAATGAGGTAAGTGGCTGTTAAAACACAGTCACCCCAAAAAGCAAGGGGTAAACCAGCTTGGAAGCGTAAAGCACGGGCTTTCTCAAACAAATGGTGGTGTTTGCGTTCAACCACTCCATTCTGTTGGGGTGTGTTGACACAAGAGCGTTGGTGAATGATGCCTTTGTCATTGAGGTATGCTTGCATTTGAGAGAAAATGAACCCAGACCCATTATTAGAGCGGATGGTTTTGACGGTGGAGGTGAATTGATTTTCAGCCATGGAGTAAAAATGTTTGAGATAAAAAAATGTCTCGCTTTTAAACTTCATTAAAAACGTCCAAGTACATCTACTATAGTAATCTACAATAGTTAAAAAATATCGTGCACCAGTGTGTATTGGTGTAGAATAGGGTCCCCATATGTCACAATGGATCAATTGAAAAGGAAATGTATTGTCATTAGAACTAAGTGGAAAGCAATTTCGAGTTTTCTTGGCTACAGGGCAAATGTCACAAGGAGTACATTTATTTGCTGAAATAGAAAAAGAAAGTTTAGACGCTAACTCCTGCAGTAGTTGGTTGGAAGAGTGTCCTAGTCGGTTGTGTCAGACCTGGAAAGATGCCGCGTGATTGCAGGAGTGTGTTATTCCTAGATCCTTGTAGAAATAGAGCCCAACCCTTTCTTCACTCAGACCAATCATCCTCTTCGTATTGAGGTCCTAAAAAACACAAAATTTAAGAAAAAATATGGTAGCACAATTGTGAGTTTGGGTCAGTTTACTGATAGAAAGTAAATTCAAATTGAGGAGGGTATGCACAACACATCATATAGTTGAAGAGCGGGAGAGAGGGAACAATGTCCTTTGTGGGAGACAGTAACAATATCTCCATTGGGTAAACGAACGGATTGGGGTTAGTAGTTGTGTGCCGGAGGAAGGATTCATGAAGGAGGTCATGTGGTCAGACGCTCCTGTATCAATGATCCATGGGGATGACTGAGAATTTAAACTAACACAATTGAAAGCCATACCTGCCAAATTTGCTGAAGACAAGTTGTTGTCAATGTTCAGCAAGGGCATCAACTGAGAGTGTTGCTCAGGGGACAAGTGCACAACAATGGAGTTTTTGCCAGGAGCAAGATTCTCTTTGTTGGAGTGCTCATTGGAGTTGGATACAACAACGTTTGAATGGCCAATTTGGGAGCCGTAGAGTTTGCAGCACCGAGCCTTGGCGTGGCTAAAAAAACCACAGTGGTTGCAACGAGGTCGCTCACATCCATGCGTACTGTGCAGATTGCGGCCATGGTCCCGCACATGACCAAAAATGCCACAGTGATCACAACGTTGGGAAGTACTCCCTTTCGATTGGTTAGGGTTTTGCCAGTCGGTTCGTCCTCTGCCACGAGCATAAAGGTCATTGGAGGAGGCTGCCATGGCTGCGCCTTCGAGTGGTTGTGACAGGCGTGGATTCAGGGACCTTTGTCTCTCATCCTGCAATATAAGAGCATAAGTTTTGCTAATGGCAAGCAGAGGATCTATGGTGAAAATGTTGCTGCAGACATTAGATAAAGAATCATTCAGTCCCATCAAGTTTTAGTTGGGATATCTCTTTGGCAGCTCCACAAGAGTATTTGGGGATAGAAGAAAGCGAGTCTAACTTGTCCCAATAACCCTTGAGGGTAGTATAATATGACAAGACAGATAGATGGTCATGTACAAGATAGGAAATATCTCGCAAATGCGATAAAATTTGGGCTGCTTTGCATTGAAAGAAATGTTCCTAAAGATCTTCCCATACTTCTTGTGTTGTCTCAAAGGGTATAATGTTGTTGGTAAAATCCTCGTAGACTCCATTCCAAAGCCAAGAAAATGCCATAGTGTTGCAGCGTTTCCATGATGAGAAATTAGCATCATCATCAGCAGGTTTGGTGATGGTCCCATTGATGAAACCAAGTTTGTGGTTGGCATCAAGCGACGTGCTCATAGCACGCTTCCACAATTGTCACCATTGAGGAGTTGAGAGACAAGAACCATACCCAGATTATCTGAGTGGTGGAGGTAAAAGGGAGAAGAGTAGTCCGATGCTTCTCTAGATGATTTGATCAAATCGTTGGCCATTAGAGCAGAAAAAGAAATGACTGAGATGGATGAAAAAATAAGCTGGAAGGGATCAGTTTTGCTCTGATACCATGTCAAAAGCAATAGTTCTTTGTGTGACTTGTTATGTTTTTATTAATGGAGTAAACTAGAATATATACAGTGTATACAACAGAGAAGAGAGGGAGAAGTTACAACCAAGAAGAGAGGAAGAAGTTAATGAAGGAAGTTAAGAGAAGAGATAAGGTTGACGTGGCATAGTAACTGTAACCATGCCAGTTACCATGCCACGTCAACCTTATGCCACATCAACGTTATCTCTTCTCTTAACTTCCTTCACTAACTTCTCCCTCTCTTCTCGTGCCATTTCCCTCAATTCACCACTCACCGAAGATCAATCCACCCCACCCGAACCCCAACAGGTTGAGCCGAGTTCCCCTTTGCCCGCTCCGCCACTCAACACCTCATCACACTCACTCGCCAATCCCAACTCATCATCTACACAATCACCATGTTGCTCCTCTCGCAATCATCATCCTCCTGGATGGCTCGCTGACTATAAGTGTACCCAAGTTGCCTCTTCACCAGAGACCACTCACTCTACTTCTGTAGGTCTTCACTCAGGTACTAATCATCCCCTTACCAATTACATTTCCTATAAAAAAATTCTCCCATCCATAGAGCTTTTCTTGCTACCCTCTCTTCTAACAAAAAACGTAGTTATTTCACCTCTGCTTCTAAACTTGCTTGCTAGAGGGATGCTATGACTGCAAAAATAACAGCACTGGAAGCCAATCAAACTTGGGATTACCCCTCTACCACCCGGTAAGCATGTCGTTGGGTACAAATGGGTATATAAAATCAAGTATCATGCTGATGGCAGCATCTAGCGATATAAGGCTCGCCTAGTTACCAAAAGATACACACAGACTGAGGGAATTGACTACCATGAAATATTTTCTCATGTGGCCAAGTTAGTTAATGTTCGTTGTGTTCGTTGTCTTCTCGCCATTGCTGCCGCACAAAGCCTTCTTACATGGAGACCTAACAACGCCTTCTTACATGGAGGCCTAGCAGAAAATGTCTGCATGCAACTTTCACCAGGATTTCCTCGAAAGGGGGAGCATGGAGAAAACCTTGTTTGCAAATTAAAAAAATCCCTATACGGTCTCAAACAAGCTTCCGGTAACTGGTTCTGCAAATTCTTCACTGCACTACTTCAAGTCGGTTTTCAACAGTCTACAACAGACTACTCCATGTTCACTCTAAAAAATCAGCACAAGATCACCATTATTCTAGTATATGTCGTTGACATTATACTCACTGGCAACGACAACTCCACTATTGAGATCATTAAAAGAGTTTTACACAACCACTTCAAAATCAGGAATCTTGGTGTCTTGAAATACTTCCTAAGCATCGAAGTAGCTAGATCCAACAAAGACATTTTTCTGTCCCAAAGAAAGTATACTCCAGACATTATTGAAGAAGCCGGACTTCTTGGTGCTAAACCTACAACATTTCCCATGGATTAGAACCTCAAACTCCACATTGATGATGGAACTCGTCTATCTGATCTCAGTCCTTACAGACGACTCGTTGAGCGCCTCATATACTTGACAATCACTAGACCTAAAATTACATTTTCGGTGAATGTCCTCAGTCAATTCATGCAAAACCCACGTCAATCGCACATGGATGTTACGCTTCGCATTCTTCGCTATCTCAAGTCCCCCTGGGAAAAGGTATCATTCTGCTGTCGTCTAACAACTTCCAGCTATTAGGGTATTCAGATTCAGATTGGGCTAGCTGCCCTACCACCCACTGTTCTGTAACTGGTTATTGTACATTCCTTGGCAATAGCCCCATTTCCTGACATACAAAAAAGCAAGCTACAATATATCGTTCCTATGCCGAGGCTGAATACAGGGCTATGACCACCACCACATGTGAACTGGTCTGGCTTACACGTCTTTTCCATGACCTCGACTTCATTCATTCTCAGTCTATGCACTTGTATTGCGATAACCAAGTTGCTCTGCACATAGCTTCAAATCCAGTCTTCCACGAATGCACCATGTACATTGAACTAGATTGCCATGTTGTTCGAGAACAATTGAAGGTAGGAATCATGTCAACAAGGCACCTCCGAACGGATAATCAGTGAACTGACATTTTCACCAAGGCCCTAGGCAAAGACAAAGACAAATTTGATTATCTACAATATAAGTTGGGTGTTTTTAACCCTCACACACAAACTCGAGGGGGAGTATTACAGTTACAATGCCATGTCAACCTTATCTCTTCTCTTAACTTCATTCACTAACTTCTCCCTCTCTGATCGCTTGTAACTTCTCGCTCTCTTCTCTTAACTTCCTTCACTAACTTATCCCTCTCTTCTAGATTGTAACTTCTCCCTCTCTTTTCGGTTGTATACGCTGTATATATTCTGGTTTACTCCATTAATAAAAACATCACAAGTCACACAAAGAACTATCACTTTTGACAGTGTCTATACAACCCGTGTCGGTCGATGGTTTTGTTTGTTCGTTTGCGATGCACAAATGAAGAGTTGGAGACACTAACAACATACATGATATCCCCCAATCATCGTTTACTTCTACCAAACCCATGCTTGCCAAATCCTACTCATAATGCATAAAAATACTCATATTTGTTGGGTCACATAATACTTTATTCTCCTTTAGTTGGCTCTCTCTCTCTCTCTAACCGCCATCTATATTGTGTTTACATCATGCATTTTTCCTTTAGTTGGCTCTCCCTCTCTCTAACCGCCATCTATGTTGTGTTTAGCATTTTTCTAATGCTCTCAACCCAACCCATCTCTTTCTCACACTAGTCCCCTGTAAAGAAACACATTAAGGCTCTCTCACTCCATCTCTCTCCTTTCTCTCTCTAAAACCCAACTCCATCGCTGCGATGAAAACCCAAAAAAATCATTAATAGCTCTCACTTTTGCAAAGGAACACATAGATGCTTTCAAACCCAATTCTTTCTCTCTCTAACATTATCACATAAATAAACAAAAAAAAACCATCAACAACAAAGCGGTAGAAATACACATGATGTCAGCCCGCAACTTACCTTTTAGTCAAAGTATAAACCATAAAAACAAAGAAATAAATTCTCTCCTTTGTAAAAGAATCCATTAATGATTTCAAACCCAATTCTCTCTCTCTAATCCTTCATTAAGAGTCCCAATTAAAGTATAAAAACAAAGACACTGTATTACACAAAACCATTTACATTCATGGATTAAAGACAAAATAAAACAAAAAGGAAAGAAAAGACAATTAAAAAAAAAAGCAAAACGATTAAATAAAAAAATGATATTTAGCATACCACTCGGAGGAGGAAGATGACCTGTGCAATAAATTGAAAGTTCAAATAATGATATAAACAAATTTGAATGTTGGGGATAAAGGATTCTCGTCAATAGAGACCAACCCCATCCTTTGTTTTTGGTCGTTACTAATGGCTGCTGCAAAACCATCCCATAATCATTTGTTTAAGGGAAATTTTTTAGAATCATCTTATTATTTTTTACCAATGTTTTAGCCTTTTAAAACGGACAACTTTCTATTCTTGATGCGTACTAAGAAAGATTGAGAGAAATTCGGTGCTTATCATATAGGCGAAGAGAAATATAGATCTATCTTATGCCAAATTCAAATATGTGTACTTTCTCATCATCTCCCTTAAATATATAATATAGAGTGTGTGTATATATACATATAGGGTGCGGTTTGTATAGGGCCGAAGATCTAAATAATCAAATTGGAGAGCCTACCTTCAAATAGTATCATGAAATATAGTTTCAATACAGGAAAGTTTTGTGATAGCCTTAAATTATATTTTCATGCTTAGTTATAAAATTTAAAGCTTAAAAAATAGTGTAGAACGAGCAGATCTATGAAAACTTGAAAATCTTGAAAATTGATGGTCCAAAAATGTGTTACAAGATGCACTATCTCCAAAACTTAAAATCCATTTTTTTTCATGTCTATGCATCTCGATGCCGAGATGATCAATTTGATGATATTTGGGCATCAAAACAACATCTTCTAGTGAAAATTTTGAGTTTGGCTCTAATTTGATTGTTTAGAGCCTAGGCTTTATATGAACTTTTCCTATATATATATATATATATATAGCATGTGATTAAAAGTATCTAACGAAAGCACAAATTTTTTAGATAAAAAAAAACATAAAAATATATACTTTTACCATCGTAAGCATAAAAATAATAATAGTTATGTAGAACTAACTAAAATTGTAGAATAAAAATTTGTAATTATTTTAATTGCTTATATTTTTGTTTGTTATTTTTTACTTCAAATAGAATATCCTCAAAATAAGATAATGTGCAAATTAATTCAAAGCAGGTCCTTATTAAATTTTAAAAAACTTAATTACATACCTTGAGAAAAGCAAGGTTTCTCTTACCTTTAAAGATTAATGTGTTCCCCAATCTTCATTAAAATGGGAAGAACACCTAAAAATACAAATATAGGTAATACCAAAAAAAAGAAGAAAAAACCTACGAGTTATCTTCGATACAGACTTTGTTAAGCTTAATTCAATGGTAAATAATACCTGCAAATCACAAAATCCACGTGATAATGTGAAAGAGAGGGCAGGGGATTGCTTTATTATTGTCATTGCATTAATAATTTATAATGGCATTAATAATTTATTATTAAAAATTATGATTACTAATAATAAAAAAGGATGAATGTTCATAACCTTCACCAACTAAAAAACAAACAATAACAATGACACGTCCAAATCCAAAAAAAAAAAAAAATTTCTTTTGCAACCAATAGATCATAATTCAATGACAAGAACAATTTGATACACTAAATAAGCATAATCACAACCACAAATATGTCAACCTTTGCTATATATTACATATGCGAAACTATTAAAAACATTAAATTCATAATAATAAATGTTCAAATTGTTCATAATCTCTTTTCTTTTTTCTTTTTTTTTTGACAAATAAATCATAATCATAATCGATGTTTGAAGCATAGAACTTTCGTCACACAAGTATGTGTTTGCTCCACTTGGGTGGTGAGTAAAATGAGGGAGAGAAGAAAGGATAAAAACATGAAGGAGAAAGAGATGAGGAGCGTATGGGAGAGGGGCGTATAGAGAGTAGGAAGACAAGCAAAGAAAAGATTAACGTCAGAAGGGAAGACAGTTTATTAACAATGGACGATGATGAGATATGGGTAAAAAAATTATATGAGTTATGGGGAAAAATTAAAGCATGAGAAATTAATATAAAAAATAAGAATTTCTTTGGGATTTATTCTCAGCAAATTACATAATAATGTGCATGATGTTAAAGTTATATATACATATATATATATACATATATATATATATATATATATATATATAATAAACAAATTTTTTAACATACCTTTAAAGTCCTTTAGAGATGTTTATAGCACTATTAAGCAATAAAAAAATTGAGTATCAATACCTGCACAATAATAAACAAATAAAAATATTTATGAGAATAGACAAATGAACAAAAAAAAATCTATAAAAAATATCCAACATAAATAAATAAAAATAGCAATAAATAATACATACTATCTCTCTATAAGTGAGGGAAACAGATATTGTACCGATAGTCGTGGTTTAAGATGCACTGAACAATGGATTTCTCTTTTCCCTCTCTCTTATTAGGATGTAGAATCTCTCCCTCGTATTAGCAGGTAGTAATTTAATGTTATAGAATCATTCTCTTTTATTAGGATATAAAATATGGTATGTTTAAATAAGGATAAAAAATGGTAAATATCTTTCTCTTGATTAATTTTATTGATCTCCCATATTAGAATATAGAATCCCTCTCTTATTAGGATAAAAATATCCTTTTTTGCTAAATCTTTTTAGACTTCATCAAATTTTTCCTACTCTCTTCTTCCTATAGTTGTGAAGAACACCTCTCTCTCCAACTAAGGTCCACATGTCTCTCATCTTCCTAAATCTCTTTAGATTTCTTTAAATTTCTCTCCTACTATCTTTCTTTTTTAAATTTAGATATTTCTCTCTCAACATATTACACCCACATATCTCTTTCTTCCTAAAGATTTAGAGAGATTCCATAGAGTTAGGAATTTTTAAAAATTTGAATATTTCTCTCTCAACATACTACACCCACATACCCCACTCTCTCTTTCTAAATATTTTGGGAGATTGAGAATTATCCTTTAGAGTTAGGAATATATCGTATAACCTCTATGGAATTTGGGTCTCTTAGAGTTAGGAATATGTCCTACAACTTCTATGGAATTAGGGGTTTTTTAGAGTTAGGAATATGTCCTACAAAGTCTATAGAATTAGGGTCTTTTCTTATTTTCACGACACGTATCCATTCCTTAACTCTGACTTAATAATGTAGTATAGACTAATTGGATTACGTGTGTTGCACATATGAATAAAATAAATAATAGTATAAATAATCGTGCAGTAAATAATACATAGAAATATAATGAACATTTATGTAAATATTCAAATAAAAGGCACAAACCCAACAAACATAAACACATCTCTCCCTATGTATATATACACACACATTAACCATAAGAACCACAATGAACTCCAACAAATATAAACTCCTCCTCTCTCTCTCTCTCTCTCTCTCTCTCTCTCTCAACAGAAGTACCATGAACCATGTGTAACACTCGCTAAACAACACTGCATCTTTTTGTATCTCACAAATCCAATAAACAAACATTTTGCTACATTGAAATATTTTAATTTTTACTAATTAAAATGTAGAAATAATAAATAGGAGAGAGCATCCATGCATAAAGAACAGTTATTTAAAAATTAAAAGCTTGTCATAAAAAAAGTACTTGCAAAAATTAACTTAAGTAACCAAATCAAAGCCATTATTAACTTAGGTGATGCAGGAAGAAAAAAAACTGAAACAATAAAAATAAAATAAAAAAATAGTTGAGAGAATATACCCTATTTCAAGATCTGCAAATGAATCCACCCCAAAAACAAAATCTACAAGATAATCCACCCCAAAAACAAGGTCTGCAAGGGAATCCATCCCAAAAAGTAATTTTGGACCTGTATTCAGACCCGTCGAGTCCCAAGTCTGGTCAAATCCATTACTACCCTATGACTATGAGGTTTTTTTTTTTTTATTGTTTTGCCCTTTATTTTATCATTATATACCTATGACTATGAGCTCTTTTTTTTTTTTTGTCAATAATACCATAAATGTTGCCAATATTGTGACAATATGAACACCTAGCACATGCTTAAAGACACATGATTGCCATCATATGCCCTATGACTAGGGGTATAGGTCGAGTATACCTGTTATGTCCCAGGTCTAGTCGGCTCCATTGCCATCCCTATGTTTGAGTGCATTTTCTGACGCTAAAGCCTCTACAAGGTTTAGATAGGATCAAACTCTGAAAAACTAACTCTCTAAACTCACCCACACCTCAGATGCTCTGTAAACAAGGCATGATGCATGAAAGAAGCATCAAAGTTTTCTATATGAACTGCCCGGCAATTGGACATTGAAAATCACTCATACCATTTTGGTGCTGGTTAAACCATAAACAGAAATAGGTACCAAAATATGGTACTTAATAATGTAGGGTTTATATGGCCTTTAAAGGCCTTATGAGTGTGCAATGAAAAACATTTATTATAGTAGAACACAAATTCAGTGAGAGTATGGTCCCTCGTGGACCATACTAAGCAATTGATGTTTGCTAATATTGGACTGTGCTTGACGATCTAGGCCAGTCGGTTGAAAAACCAAGGTACCTTGACATAAAGAATATACCTAGAAGGGTTTTGGGTTAGCCCTTGATGAGGTCAGAGCTTATGCCTGGATGAGTGAGCCGAGGGACTGTGTGACCCTTATGTGTGATGGTAGGCCTACAGAGACGAGGGTCAAATCATCATCCATGTTCCATCACACGGCATGCATATCAATAGATCATTCGAAAAATCCAGTTATCCACCTTTCAGTGAAGTGTATGCATGTGCGAGAGAGATACCCCTATGTACCATAGAGTTGTGGTCACATCAGGTCATGGTGACCTTGACTCTTCTCTAGGGGAGGACCTATAATCCACAGACTGAGATTACGACCCCTTGGCTCATCAGTCAGACTTTGGTGACCTGCTAATAAGCCCCTACTTAGACTGTGGGTCATGAGAAACAATGGGTTGGTTTGATAAAGCAAGTGTGGTCTGTAGTTCCCAGTTGAAGGTAAAGTATCCTGTGATCGTTGATAAAATTTTTGAACTATATGGATCCACTTCCCGTCATATTAATTTAACTGTATTCATTTTATTATATAAATTATTTTAGATTTATTATTTGAATTTTAATAAATCTTTTAATATTTTATTTATCATTTTTGGAATTATAAAAATGAAGTTATTGATTTTACAAATTAAATAAAATTCGAATAATGTTGAAAGACTATTTTAAAATATTTATAAAATTTTTATGGGGGCCAATAGTGCACATGGGCCCACCATGTGGCAAATGGGTGGGGGCCCACATATGCCACATGTGGGTGGCACGCCCCACCCATTGCTTCATTTGTAATTACTTTGATATCTAGTTTTGTAATTTTTGGAAAGTTCATCTTATAAGCACATGGTCAAATATTGTTTGGGAAATATTGACCATATCTTATATTGATTATTGATAGCATATCTTGACATGATATTTCTTGGTATATTCTTATGGAATATATGAGATGGATAATGCAATTTTATGGAATGTATGATATCTTTAATAGATTTAATTTATTTAAATATATTGATGGGAAAATGGTTTAAGGAAAAGGGGATAATGGTTCATGCATTTTCCATAATGTTGATGGCCCATTTATGGAATGAAGGGCTCATATCTCTCACCCCGCAAGTCACCTTGATCAACGGTCCATATTCAATTTCAAGAAAAAGATAAACTATGGGAAACCTTAAAAAAACCCTGGACCTAAATTGCACTATAAATATAAGTGCTTTCCCCCTATCTCAGCACACCTCTCTCTCCCCCATAAACTCTCTCTCTCTCTCCTCTCAGGCTTTCTCTCTCTAACCCTTTCTCTCTCCTAAGACCTATAGGGGGCATGCCCCAACCCTAGGTCTGCTTTTATCTTTCATTTGACCTAAAAATACTAAGGGTTGATAAAATTAGGGTTTGAGCCTAGTTCTTTTGGAGTTAGGTTTTTGTAGAAATTTAAGGGTGGTTACCTAGTTTTGACGAAATTAGCTTTTTCGGTTTGATATTGAAGCGAGACCACTGATCCCGCGCCATTAGATGTGGTGACTCGGTGTGAGGTGTAATAAACCCGCTGAGGTAATCTCCGGCATCTTCTCTTTTACTTACTTTGCTCTTTTATTTTATATTCTCAAGCATGTATTAAATTAGAAAAATGACATCAAGTGGTTAAGTTTTATTTTTATTGTTGTGCTGTTTTATTTTGATATATTTATTTATTGTAAAAGACCATCTGTAAGTGATCTTTTTGGCAAAATAAAAAGGGATGATTATTATCGTTAAAAAAAAAAAAATTTGTAGTCCCTTGATAAAGATGACATAGGTCTTTCTTTCATTAGTATCAGAGCTGGTTTTACTTGATTGCTATTAGGAGTCTTTTTCTTATTTTTCTTTGCTTGAGAATAAAAAGGTATGGCTACTCGTACTTTCATCTCAGAGATTCTGAAAGCCGAAAAATTTGATGGGACCGACTTTGCTTTATGAAAAAAATTAAATTAAATTTGTGCTTTATGATGAAAACTTGCATAAAGTACTCTTTGAGGACCGGCCTCGTCGTCTAACTGACGACTCATCTCAAGAAATCAAAGATGAGTATGCCAATTAGAACAGGAGGAACCTGAGATGCAAGCACATTCTTTTATTTACTATGACTGACTCATGTGCTTCTGAGTATGAGTCAATATATACTGCAAGTGAGATTTATGATAAACTTGAGAGAGAGAGTATGTTGAACCCTCTCTTATGAAAAAAATCATGACTATGAGGAGGTATAATGAGTTAAAGATGGCAAAAGGTACCAAGTTTGCAGATCATGTGCATGTCTTTCGTACGCTTGTCAGATAGCTAGAAGACACATGCATGAAACCCAATGAATCTATGCAAGTTATTCATCTTATTCATCTTAGGAAGTGAACAGAAAGAAAGCACCAAAACTGGAGGAGCTCATCACTACAATAAAAGCAGAAGAGGAGAGGAAAAATTCAAGGCAACTACTGACAACAACTCCAAGAGAAGTCATGCATATGGTAAAATATCCACATTCTTTTAAATTTAAGAAAGGAAATGGAAGAAATAATTTTGAGAAAAAAAAAAATTTCAAAATGAGAGATTTTAGAAATAAAGGAGCAAGGAGCGAGACTCGAACTTGCTTTATTTGCAAGAAGGTGGGCCGCATAGCTAATAGTTGTCGGTTCAACAAATCTGGAGGGACCAACAAGGAATTGGCATGTGTGGCTTTTGAGTCTATGCTGGCTGACCCAAGAGAACTTCTTGGTGTTTTGACTTGGGGGCTATGGCCCATATCACAAACACCAAGAATGGTTTCCGTTCTTCGATTCCTATGGGGCCAGGACAGCAACATAACATATTTACTTGAGAGGAAATCATAAGACTGATGTACTTGGAGTTGGAGATTTCGAGCTGAAAATGAAGAGTGGGAGCACCTTGATCATAACGCAAGCACTTTATGCTCCTGATATGAGGAAGTGTTTGGTTTTGGTTCCTAAGATGTCTGTGGCTAGATTTATAACCACTTTCATTAGGGAGAAAGTGGTGGTTAAGAAGGGAAAAGATGTGATCATGACTGGACGACTTATAAATGGGCTATTTACTATTGAAATAAAAGAGGACATTGCTTATGTCTCGTCCCCTAATGAATTAGATGCTACCCTGTGGTATATGAGGTTAAGACACATTAATGTCAAATGAATGGAAAGATTGAAAAAGGACGGGATTCTTCAAAATTGTAAGAGAGATTTATCGAAAGTGTGCGAGTCATGTGTGCAAGGAAAATTAATAAGAAAAAATACCACCAGGGCAAAAAGAGCTATTAGCGTATTAAAAATAATTCATAGTGACATATGGACCTATGAATGTGACCACAAAAAGTGAAAAAAGATATTTTATCTCTTTTATAGATGACTACTCGTGATTTGGCCATGTGTATACAAAATCAGAAGCCTTAAAAAAATTCAAAGAATATAAGGCCAACGTAGAGAATCAAACCAACCTGAAAATCAAAGTTCCAACCTGAAAATCAAAGTTCATCTGACATTTTCAAAGAACTTTATGTTGAAAATGGAATTATCCATCAATATACTATCAATATACTATGCCTTATACTCCCAAACAAAATGGTGTAGCTGAGAGACGGAATAGGACCTTAGTTGAAATAGTAAGAAGTATGACGGGGCATGCAATTCTTTCTTTAGACTGTTGGGAAGAAGCCGTGTTGACGGCATGCTACATCCTTAATCGGACTCCCACAAAAGCTGCCCCACTTACTTCTCACAAAATTTTCACAGGTCGTACTCCCTCCCTTGAACACTTGAGAGTTTAGGGTTGCTCAGCCCATGTCCTTTTCCCATATCAAAATAGAACCAAATTGCAACACAAAACTATCAAAACCATTTTCATTGGTTACTCAGTTCATGGTAAGGGGTATCGATTCTACAACCTTGAAACTGGAGCGGTTAATGAAAACCGCGATGCTCACTTATTCGAAGAAGAGTTCCTTGAAGTAAGGGTGAGTAGAAAACAAGCTGATTTTTATGAGGATGCCAAAAATAAGGATGTGATTCGAGACCCTGAACCTAAAACTTTTAAACCAACCCTACCTTAACCTGAAGTCCCTAAAGAAAGTGAACTTTTACTTGAACCAAGACGAAGTAACCGAGTCTATAGAACACCCCTATACCTAAAACGATTTGTCTACTTTGGGGAACATTTTGATAGGGTTGGGGAAGATCCAAATTCAGAACCTAAAACTTACCGTGAAGCCTGGACCTGTCCTGAAAGGGAATACTGAGTAGAAGCCATGAAAGATGAGTATGCTTCCATTAACCAAAACCATGTATGGGAATTAGTACCTCTACCTCAAAAGCGTAAGGTCATTGGTTGTAAGTGGATTTTCAAGAAAAAGTAGAACTTTGAAGGGAAAATAGAAAAAATACAAAGCTAGGTTGGTTGCAAAGGGCTTCACCTAGAAAAAAAAGATAGATTATGAGAAAATCTTTTTCCCTGTTGCCAAATTTCCATCCATCCGAATCTTTATAGCTATAGCAACCCATTTTGACTTTGAGGTTCATCAAATGGATGTCAAAACAACATTTCTAAATAGGGATTTAAAATAAGAAATTTACATGACCGAACCTGAGGGATTTGAGGAGAAAGGGAAAGAGAACCTAGTATGCAAACTTAATAAATCTCCTTAATGACCTGAAACAAGCATCGCAACAATGGTACATAATATTCCAATAGACCCTCGCTCTTGCTGGGTTCTCTACAAATAATGATGATTATTGCATATATCAAAAGGCCAGTGGAAGTGATGTGATATTTATATCGTTATATGTGGATGATATGTTAATAGTTAGTAGCTCAATTGCTCTAGTAGTATAAACGAAAATTTCCCTTGCACAACACTTCGATATAAGGGATTTTGGAGAAGCTTCATATGTGTTGGGCATCAAGATAATAAGAAACATGAGAGAGAAGACTATCCAACTTTCCCAGACAACCTACTATAAGAGAATACTAAAATTTTTTGATATGAGTATGTGTAAGCCCATGTCGACCCCAATTGGCAAAAATGTGAAGCTTAGTAATATAATGTATCCTACCAAAGACATGGATATAAGAGGTATGGAGAGAATGTCATACAGGAGCGCAGTTGGGTCCCTTAAGTACACGATGACGGGAACAAGGCCTGACTTATCGTTCGTCATGAGTCTGGTGAACCGTTTCCAAAGCAATCTAAGAGATGAGCATTGGAAAGCAGTTAAAAGAATTCTCAGATATTTAAAGGGGGTCATGAACTTTACACTCACATATAAACGAGGAACTAAAATAGCAATAGAGAGATATTCAGATGCAAGATATTTCGCGGATCCAGATGATGCGAAGTCTACATCTGGGTATGTGTTTATGCTTGAAGGGGGTACAGTTTCTTGGAAGTCCAAGAAATAAGATATTGCGGCTTTGTCCACCATGGAATCCGAGTATGTAGCATGCTGTCTAGCAGCCAAGGAGGCCGTGTGGATTAAAAAGTTTTTTAATCAACTTAATTTTCATCATGTACGTTGTGAAGCAGTACAAATTTTCTACGACAACACGGCGGCTATTTGTATTTCTAAGGAGCCTCGGTTTCACGAGAATTCCAAGCATATCAAGCTATACTTCTATCACCAAAAAAATAAGGTGAGATTGAAAGAGATCGAGATCAGCTACATATCTACATATTTGATGATTGCAGACTCTCTGACTAAGGAAGTTGTCCCTAATGTTTTTGTAAGACATGTGAGAGAAATGGGGATGAGAGAAAGTGAGGAAGAGAGAATGCAAAGCCTTCAAAGGCCAAGTGGGAGATATTGGGTTTATGTGGCCTTTAAAGGCCTTATGAGTATGTAATGAAAAACATTTATTATAGTAGAACATAAACTCAATGGGAGTGTAGACCATCGTGGACCATACTAAGCAAATGATGTTTGTTGATACTAGACTGTGCCTGACGATCTAAGCCAGTCGGTTGGAAAATCCAAAGTACCTGGGCATAAAGAATAAATCAAGAAAGGTTTTGGCTTAGCCCTTAACGAGGTCGAAGCTTATACTTGGATGAGTGAGCCGATAGACTGTGTGACTCTTGTGTGTGATGGTAGGCCTACAGAGACGGGGGTCAAATACTCATCCATATTCCATCACATGGCATGCATATCGATAGATCGTTCGGGAAAGCTAGTTATCCACCTTTGGGTGAGGCGTATGCATGTGCGAGAGAGATACCCCTATGTACCACAGAGCTGTGGTCGCATCAGGTCGTGGTGACCTTGACTCGTCTCTAGGGGAAGACTTGTAATCCACAGACTGGGATTGCGACCCCTCGGCTCATTGGCCAGGCTTTGGTGACCTGCTAATGAGCCTTGCTTGGACTGTAGGTCATGGAGAACACTGGGTCGGTTTGATAAAGCAAGTGTGGCATGTAGTCCACAGTTGAAGGTGGAGTACCCTGTAATCGTTGATAGAATTCCTGAACCATGTGGATCCACTTCCCATCATATTAATTTAATTGTATTCATTTTATTATATAAATTAATTTAGATTTATTATTTGAATTTTTATGAATCTTTTAATATTTTATTTATGATTTTTGGAATTATAAAAATGAAGTTATTGATTTTACAAATGATATAAAATTCAAATAATGTTTAAATACTATTTTAAAATATTTATAAAATTTTCATGATGGCCCATAGTGTACATGGGCCCATCATGTGGCAAATGGGTGGAGGCCCACATATGCCACATATGGGTGGCACGCCCCACCCATTGCTTCCTTTGTTATTACTTTGATATCAAGTTTTGTAATTTTTAGAAAGTCCATCTTATAAGCATACGGTCAAATATTGTTTGCGAAATATTGACCATATCTTATATTGATTATTGATAGAATATCTTGACTTGATATTTCTTGGTATATTCTTATGGAATATATGAGATGGATAATGCAATTTTATGGAATGTATGATATTTTTAATAGATTTAATTTATTTAAATATATTGATGAGAAAATGTTTTAAGGAAAGGGGGATAATGGTTCATACACATTCTATAATGTGTATGACCCATTTATAGAATGGATGGCTCAGATCTCTCACCCCACAAGTCACCTTAATCAGCGGTCCATATTCAATTTCAAAAAGAGGCAAACTATGGGAGACCCTAAAAAAACCCTAGACTTAAATTTCATTATAAATAGGGGTGCTCTCCCCCATCTCAACACACCTCTCTCTCTCTCCCATAAACTCTCTCTCTCTCCTCCTTAGGGGCCACGCCCCTCTCTCTCCTCTCAAGTTTTCTCTATCTAACCCTTTCTCTCTCCTAAGACCCATAGGGGGCATGCCCCAACCCTAGGTCTCCTTCTGTCTTTCTCGTGACCTAAAAATACTAAGGGTTGGGAAAATTAGAGTTTGAGCCTAATTATTTTAGAGTTAGGGTTTTGTAAAGATTTAAGAGTGGTTACCTAGTTTGGCCGAAATTAGCTTTTCCGGTTTGAGATTGAAGCTAGACTGCTGATCCCACACCATTGGATGTGGTGAGCCGGTATGGGGTGTAATAAGCCCAATTGAAGGAATATCCGGCATCTTCTCTTTTATTTACTTTGCTCTTTTATTTTATATTCTCAAGTATAATATTGAGTTATAAAAATGACATCAAGTGGTTGAGCTTTGTCTTTATTGTTGTCCTGTTTTATTTTGATATATTTATTTATTGTTAAATATCATCTCTAAGAGATTTTTTTGCCAAAATAAAAAAGGGTGATTATTATCATTTAAAAAAAAAAAAATTTGTATTCCCCTAGGAAATATCACATAAATCTTTCTTTCAAATAAATCTTGCTCAGAAGAGTATAAAATTTTTCGTTGAATCATAAAATGGGTTCAAATAGCTCTACATAATCGAAACCAACAACTTCGAATGACAAACATAACAAGTTCTGATTTCACTGCAATTTTCAATGGTGCAACAATCCTCAGAAACTGCAGCGAAAATTCAAACGCTATTGAAGGGCAGTTCAATGACAGAGGGGAACTTCGAAGGTCAATGGATCATATGGAAATATCAATCTCTGAGATTTGAGTTTAAATATGTGTAATTTCTCAAAACAATTATTCACTGCGGGTATTCGAAAATTCATGTCTTTGTCCTCCAAACCATCAAGGTCTGGGGATAAACTTAGGTAATTCAGAGGTTATCAACTCAGCACAGGTCATGTGACCCATGAACAAATTGCAATGATCATGGAATCAAGTTCAGTAACTTAAGTGTTTCATGTAGAGTGACTTAGAATGTGTTTCATACCCTGACTTCACTTTAAGAATAATTTTTTGAAGGCGGCTGCATTTGAATAAGACATTATTTAAACTTTTTCCATTATTTTCGATGACCCTACCATAATAATGGTTTTGTAAAGCGCGGGCTTTTGGTGCAACACACACCTAATCAAATGCGGTCTCCATAAAAAATGCTTCGCAGATATGAGTTCTGGATCTAAACTTCATAGGTGGATAATCTTGATCAACATTTAAAAAGCCAGTTCAGATTGCCGAATTGGGCACAAGACGAATTTGAGTCAGCCAAGCCGACTTCGGCAGCGTCAAAAATAAAAAATAAAAAATAAAAAAGGAAAAGGATAAAAGCTATAGAAAAGTCATAAAATGATAAAACAAAAACTAATATTTGATTTGAAACAATAGAAGATGTAAATCAAAATCAAATATCAAAATAAATAAAAAAATTATTTTGAGAAGAAAATGGCAAAAAAAAGCACGAGCATGAATATTTGTGTTTTTTATTTGAAAATGTCGTTGGGATTTTGTAATAGAAATTTTTTGGAACAAACTTTAATGAATTTGGTGAAACAAAAAGGCGAGAAACCAAATATTTTTTTATTTTGGGTTAAAATAATGCTCGAGATTTTGACAGTAGATCTCTTCCAACAAGGGCTTTGATGTATTAGGTTTTATAAAGTTTTACTGACACCCTATTCCCAGAAAGTTGGCAGCTCCTTCCCTTATCCGGGATTAATGTCAGAAGAAAAATACCAAAATACTTCTAATACCAGTTGAATTCCCGTAAGAATTAGAACATGTTTTGGAGGTTATATCTAAAATAAAAACACCCCTAGTACTAGTCAAATTCTCGTAGGAGTTGGAAAATATTTCAGAAGTTAAACATAATGACAATGGATGTCCGAGATCTCGAGGCACGAGTGGAGCTCGCTTCCTTCGAAGTGTTGATTATCCTTACCCAAAATAATTCCGAGATGCAATAGAGTTTCTGGTGAACACGCCCTCAGAATACAGCCAAATCGGAAAAGTCTTTCTAAGAAATTGAGTTGCATTCGCTTAAAATCACAAGAAGAACTTACTGATACAAGAGCTAAATTTGACAGCAAAAATAGAGTTGAAAGCGCAAGTCGCTCTCCTAGTTTCGAATTCTTGTTTCTCTTTAGTGCCTCACCTCAAAACACTACCAAGTCCTTGATTTTCTTCTATGAGTTCGTTATCTCTCTTAATGCATCACCTCAATCACTACGAACATCCTGATTTTATTGTGAGTTCACTGTTTTTCTTAAAGCCTCACTGACCTTTTTGGTACCTGTATTTTTCTCTCTTGATTCATGTTACAAAGCCCTTTTATACGAGTTAAATAATATTTTAAAGCCACGATATGTAGTAAGTTGAGAGGGTGTAAGAGTTAGAGGGTGTAAGAGAAAAGCATGCAGAGAGAGAGAGTTGCCGAGTGTGAAGAAGGGCGTGAAAAGAGAGTTTTTCACGAGTTAATGTTAAATAATAATAATAAAGTTAAAAAAAAAAGAGTAATAATTTCATAAAATCCTTATATAGTAATATGATGCAACAATCTTAAAAAACCATCTTATAGTGATTCAAATTGAGAAAGAATTGTCAAGTTACATAGGACCACCGTCGGGAAGAGAAAGGTAATGCAAGCATGAGGCTTGCAACTTGCAACATTCAATACTGTATGAATAGACTGAAAAAGAAACAAGGTTAGAAGGTGGTGATCCAATGGCATTACATAATCATAGTGGATCAGCAAGAAAATAAAACAAAAAATGGTTTTGAAACTCATGCTTTTAAAATAAATTAACATGATCAAATAAAAATCACAATATGCTCTGCTAGAGGGGTCAAACACGAACAGCTTAGAATGAATTTTAAGTTGATTCATTGCGATTTGAGAGAGAAATTCAAAGAAAGCATAGCTAAAATTCATGAGATTTCCATGAAAAATCTAGCAAAAACTGATATTTGATGAGCATAAATTTTTTTTGGAACAAAAATGGATCAATTTATGTTTAAATGGAACAAGTTGTGGGATTCAAATATATTTGGATCAAAATATTTGATCTCAAAAATGACAAAAAAAATGGTTGCAATGCAAATTTTCAAGTTTTTTTATTTTTAATGAAAAACGATACAATGAGACCATTACTTTTGGTATAAAGTGGTCACAATTAATCTTTACTATTAGATGTGAAATTAAATGGTTATATTTATTCCATTGACCATTCACAAATTTGAAAAGAAATTTTTTCAAATTTTGAAACACACCAAAGCTATCAAATGTCAGATAAGAGGGTTATAAAAAATTGTGACCTTCTTATATCCTTTAGGTAATATAGGGTACTGGCAGACCCACCCGATTCTACACGAAATTAATTCGGCACCCAACCCCTGCCCTCTACAATCCCAAGAGAACCGTTCATGTCGGGCGAGTTTAAGAGAAACTTTTAGTTTTCAAAATACTGATATCGATGGATACAATCATGAATCTAAAAAATATTATTATAAATTTTAAAAATAATTTATTTTAAACTTGATTTCTATATCATTTTTTTTTAAAATAATTTATTTTAAACTTGATTTCTATATCATTTTTTTAAACTTGATTTCTTTCTTTTTTTTTATGAGCTTCAAATTCATGGATCTCGAGCACTGACTCCAAATATGTTTTTTAGATCCAAAATTTTATAAGCAAACGCTTTGGAGTGACTCCATTGATCTTTTATCTTTTTAAAATTCCACACTCAATTAGACCAAGGGCCACGTCATCATACAAATTGATGTACGAAATGACGTTACATTCAACATCGCTGTTCAACCGTCTATTTGACGGCCACGATGCTTGTGACTACTGTTTTCCTATAATCATGACCATTATTTCGTGCTTTATTCCATTTTAGTGAGACAAGCTAGGAAATGAAAGTGGAAGACGTTTTGATAGGGTTTCAGCGATATCAAACTAAACTAAGTAAAGCCTCACTTCAAAACTCACAAAAAAAATTGGAGTTTTTTTTTTTTGGGTAAATTAGTGGGGGAGAAAGTCCCTACCCAATTTTCATCAATAGATAAGAAATCGAAAGTTTACAACTCATTACCGTAAAACCCTAGAACAGAGCAGCTGTACCAATCATGAGTTAAAGCAAGGCAAATGAAATCCATCGGATGAGAATACCAAATAGTAGCTTTTTGATAAGATGTAGCCATCTTTGTAAAAATATCAGCCGCCATATTGGCTTCACGAAAGATGTGGGAAATGGACCACCACACTTAAAGAGACATTGTCGACAATTTACCGTCACCGTTCGTAACTTTCATGGAGGTCACTAGCAGTCATGAATAACATTAACGAGCAATGTTGAGTTGCTTTCAATCTAAATAGGGTAGCACTGTAGCTGATTAACAAGGATTAATCCTTCTTTCAAAGTACAAAATTCTACATAATTATTAGAGGCGATTCCAACTACAAGAAAGCACCATTAGAATTCCTAATAACACCACCCACTTGCTTGGCCTGGGTTATGCATGGAAGCCCCATCAATGTTTATCTTGAAGTGATCAGGGCTAAGAAATGACCATGCTACCGAAAATTGTAGTTGAAACATCAAATTGATCATCTTGGGCTAGAGCATTATAGTACTGAAAAAAAACTAGGACGTCAACTCTTAAATTTAGTGTATTTTGTAACTCATTATCTAGACTATTTATTTTTAAAAATAAGTGTTCACAGATCCAAAAGATTTGCCATTTTTTGAACTTCCAATCTCATAGTCGGTATTGGAATTTAATTTTAGAGACATCATGAAGATTTTTTATGCCTAAAGTTCTTTTCATATGGAGATGCGAGTTGATACTCTTCATGGTTTTCATTAAACCTAGGCCCTATAGAAACTGCTTCTAATAAAAATAGAAAAAAATAGAAATAGAAAAAAAAAGATGAAGTTTCTATAAGGCCTACTCTTTATGAAAACAAAATAAAGTTTCGTCTCAAATCCACATCTGAAAAGCATTTTGCTTATTGAAAATCTTCATCATAGTTCTAAAATCAATTTATAACACACAATAAAATTTGAAATTAAAAAAATGGTACAAATCTTGTGGATTTATTAATATTATTTTAGAAAGAAATAGATAGTCTAGATGATTTGTTGCAATATACATTATTTTTAATTTTTTTTTTATTTTTTTATTTTTTTAAGACTATAATATTCAAGTTGAGATGATCAATTTAAAAGTTTTCAACACTTTAATCGTAATATTTGATGAATGATGAGGTCAGCCTTTACTTATTTTGGTAGGCTTGCAGCCCCATCCACCCATTTTAAAAAAAGAATACCTTCGAGAGAGGGCGGGGAAGGACCGGCCTCGGTAGCCGCTGTAAACCAGCTGGGAGCTACTTGGCATCAGTTGAGAGAGAGAGAGAGAGAGAGAGAGAGGAAGAGAGAGAGAGAGAGAGAGAGAAGAGGAAGAAGAGAAGAGAGAGAGAGAGAGATATGGATTGGTTGCTTGGTAGGAAGGGGCCATCAGGCTTCTCTTATTCTTCAACAGCAGAGCAAGTAACAGAGGGCATCGATGCTACTGGTCTTACTGCCATTGTTACAGGTGGCCCTTTTACTTCTTTTTCTCTCATGGGTTCTTTACCTGCTTGTCTTTCTGAATTTTTTGGCTTTTCGCCTCTTCTGCTTATCTGCTTATCTGAGTATTAATTCCTCTGCAAATTTACATTTTTGTAGTTTTAAATTTCTTCTCTCTCTGTTGGTGGTTCTTGATTTCCTCTCTTTCTCTCCCTCTCTCTCCTTCTCTCCAATTTCTTGTGAAAAATCATAAAAAGCATTTGCATCCTACAAAAACTGAACCACAGTTATTGGGTTTCTCGCTTTTGTCGATATCCTAAGACCCATATTTTTCATTTTCTCTCTAAACTTCTGAAATGCATGGAGGTTTCCTGAATTCCATTGTATTATAATGAATTCTTGTTACAAACGAATCTCTTGCATAAATCCAGTATTGTTTAGTTTCACTCATCAATTTTGGAGGGAAAATTTGTGATTGATGCAGCTTAATATCTATGATTTTGTATATTTTAGTTGCCTAGATAATTATTCATGGCTCTAAAATCTTTCTCAATTGAACTATTTTTGTGTTCCTGTTAAATTGGTAGAGAAAAAAAAAAAGCAGCTATGTTTTCTTAATATTCTGCTTTTAAAAAATCCTCAAGTGCAGTTGGATTATTACATACATGACCCATCTAATATCCAGTCTCAGTGTACTGCATTACAAAGCACATGATAGCACTGCTGAATCATCACGGAAAGCGTCAACGACCGCCTTAACATTATAAACCTTGCATTGGTTCTTCACACAAAATTATTAGGATGGTTGTGAATTTATTTTGGGTGACATGTGTGTAAATACTGGCCTTGACCCTTATGAAGGAAGAATCATTAGTGCCCTAATTGTGGGGATTGAGATGCCGAAATTTAAAAATCTAGATCCCTTTCCAAGGCGCTGGGGCGAAATTCTGGAGCAGGATTGCCACCTATGTTGGGTGATCCCGGCAACTATGAAGCGATCCAAATGTCATGATCAAGGATTGTCTTGGGTGGGAGGCGTTGAAAGAATAGTGGGATTTCCTCATTTTGTAGGCTTCACTATCTATTCTTCATAAAAGTTGAGATTGGTAGGAAGATACAGAAGTAGGGTGGATTATGAATGATCTCTGTTAAATCACTCTTTTATTAATTTTTGGTTGGGTGCCTGAACATCTCCAAGACATCTGATTAGGGTGTTCTGATCCCTCATGGGATGCTAACCTTTCGCTAGATAGCAAAGATTGACAAGATGTTGACTGAAGGATCATTTTAGAATTGGGGTTAGCATTTTCCCAACTTAGTATTTTAACACACGAAACACCAAAGAAACTACGGATCATTTGTTTATACACTAGAAATTAACACAAAGGGATGTCATTTTTTATATCAATAAAAATGATCTAGAGCTTCTTTCTAGATATATTTGATGACTTACGTGTGATGCTGGCTGTGGTAGCAGCTTACTTAGTTACTTGCCTGTTTCCTTGCAAGAGGTATGTTCTTAGGAAAATGTGGCCTTCTGTAATATTTTAGGGAATATATCTAAGAGTAAGTCAAATTTTTGATAGAAAGAAACTATCTAAAACTAAAAAGAGCCAGTGAAGGGAAAAGGTACAAACCCAGTAGAATTTGTCTTATCCTTTGCCATCTCTTTTTTAACCTATTTCACGAATCATATTATTTAATTCTTATATTGATCTCTTTTCTACTTGTAGGTGCTTCAAGTGGTATAGGTATTGAGACTTCTCGTGTACTTGCTTTGAGAAGAGCAAATGTAATCTTGGCTGTCAGGAATGTGGCTGCTGGTCAGGAAGTTAAAGAAACAATAATTAAGCAGAATCCTTCAGCAAAACTTGATGTTATGGAGTTAAATCTTAGTTCTATGGCATCCGTGAGGAAGTTCGCATCTGAATTCAACTCCATGGATCTTCCTCTAAACATTCTAGTGTAAGGAAATGCAATACAAATGGGGCTATATTTTCCATGAACATATTTTATGACTATATCTTTCTGGTGGTTTTAACTGTTAAAAAAGTTGAACTTCAACTGAGACTCAATCTGAGCCAAAAGGTTAGTTGACTAGGCAGGTTTTTCATTTTTCGAAAAAAATAATGAAGATTCAGAACATTGGAAGAATAGCAGTTCCCCTCTCTCTCTCTCT
>NW_006494916.1:4883451-4897468 GCF_000471905.2 Amborella trichopoda | reverse complement strand
ACGACGACGGTAAGGTAAGAAGTAATAACTACGTTATTAGTACTTACTTTCTTTTTCTTTACGTACTACTACTACACTACCACTATACTCTACTCGTACTACTCTCTCTCTCTCTCTCTCTCTCTCTCTCTCTCTCTCTTAGGGAGCAGCAACCACATGCTATGTTGCATTGCATCCGCAAGTCCAGGGTGTCACTGGAAAATATTTTGCAGACAGTAATTTGGCGAAACCAAGCTCACAAGCCATGAATCAGGAGTTGGCCAAGAAATTATGGGATTTCTCAATGGGCCTGATCTGTTGCTGCATCTCTTAATTCGTAAATGAATTGATGCTTTTCAAGGATGAGCTTGGGTACTACATCTTCCAGTTCAGGAATTTGCTGGCTTTCTGAAATATTTTGAAGCAATCAAATTGTGGAGTTCAATTAAGAACAGGGAAAATATGGGGGTGTACATAGGATTTCACAAAAGATATGGTTTTTTCATGTTATTTTTACTTAATTGCATAAAAGAAGAAATTCTATGATGTTCTGATAATCTCGATAGTTTTTTAAATGGCTATTCTAAACTAAGAGTTTTCAACCATTGAGAAAATAATCCAAGCATTCAGCCTTCAAGTCCTAGGTGAAATGTACATTTTTCCTTTCTCCCTGTTGTTAAGGAGGTCAATTTTTGTTTTCTATTTGATAAAAAGAAAAAATCCCAATTCAATTGCTCCTGGAGTTGGTTAAGTTATGCTTGTGGGTTATCTATAATATTCGAAGTGGAAAAGTATACAAAGAGACTATTTACTTTTGGTATAAAGAGATCACAATCGTTCTTGTCGGTTGGATTTCAAATTAGGTGGTTGTGTTGTTGACTAAACTCAAAATTTAAAAAGAAACTTCCTGAATTTTATGACAACACAACCATCTAATTTGACATTTGATTGATAGATGAACTTGTGACACAAAGATAAATGATCTCATAGTATATAATCCCATTTGAATTTGGCTGACAAGAAGCAAACTAGTATAGAGCTATCTAACTGCTTTAAAATTGGTTGCATTGCAAACAATTAAAATGTGATGTATTCCTACTAGACTAGTTCAACAAACAATTTCTAAAATTCTAAGTTGCATGATATGAGAACCCATGCCAAAAAGTCTTTGGTTCTCTTTTAACATGAGCAGCTTAGTGGGAAAGAGATATTTTCTAGCCATACAAGCTACTCGAGAATCACATGGTACAGCCCACAAGCTTGAACCACATTTTATATCAAAACATTAAAAAAATTAAAAAAAAATTGAATCAAACTTGACATAATCTTGTAACTTCACTTGGTTGGTTGTCAAATAAATAGTTCAGCAATTCACATGATTTTGTGATTGTGGTGTTTATACTTAAGGGAGTAATTTAATGTCACAATGTCATTGTAATATAATAAAACCACAATTCTATAAATTGTAGGGGTAGCAATAGACTTGGACCCAACTCGGGACCCGGCAAGTATACCTATTGGATTTGGTGCTATCCAAAATCACCCTCATAAGGAAATCTCATATTTTGTGGGATTAAGATTGATATTGATAAGTTTTCGAAAGAAAATAGAAATCCAAAAGGATTAGGACTCTTGGATATATTTTTTGGTTTTAATATTTGTAACATCGATAGGAAGTTTTTTATTTGGTGTGGATTCCTAACCTTATATATATGGGCTGAAATTGCAGAGGATAGGTGTGTCTTATTTGGGTCATTATATAAGAATGGTTGTTCCTTTAAAGAGAGAGGGAGACACAGTCTCCTGTGCATACGATGCAATTCCTCTTAGAGAATAAAACTTCCTATGAAGAAAAACATTTGATGGTGTCTCATGAATTTTTCAGAAGATTGAAAAGCTTGTTTGAGAAGTGGTTCTCATAGAGATTTTGGGTTGTTTTTTCTTTTAGTTAGAGAGAAACTTAGTTTTTCGTTGCTCTCGTGTGTTTATTTGGTGTTGTCAGTAATGGTTGTCAGAAGTAAAAAAAAGAAAATGATAATGGTTTAAAACGGTTTGCTCAACTTGGGTTTTTGTTAAGGTTTAGAGAGGTAACTCTATGTCCCAAAATCTTTGATGTAACTTTCATTGGTATATTTGATTTCTGTTTGCCGTGCTCGTGGATGTAGCCTTTCTAGGATAAACCACATAAATCTTTGTGTTCTTGTGGTATGTGTCATGTTTTGTTTCTTATACTTTATTTGTCAAAAATCAACCCATCGGGTTTAGAGCTTCCGCGCACAACAAGTGGTATCAGAGCTTGATTTAGGATTTTCGATATGGCAATAAAGATTTCGAATGCAAAGTTCAAGGAGGAGAAATTGATGGCAAACACTATTTTTCAACAATAATTTTGATTTGGGGTTTTCGGTATGACACTAAGGATTTCGAATGCAAGGTTTGAGGTGGAGAAATTGATGGCAAACACTATTTTTTAGCAAGAATGCTGATTTTGGGTTTTCGGTATGACAATAGAGATTTCGAATGCAAAGTTCGAAGTGGAGAAATTTTATGGCAAACATTATTTTTAGCAAGATGATGAAAAAATTTATTTGGCAAAAGATAAAGAATTTATGAAGTTATCCAATGGATGTTGGCATGGTAAGCAGATGATTTTGATATCAATGTGGAGATTATTGGATTTGGTGTTATCCAAAATTACCCACATAAGAAAATCCCATATTATGTGGGATTGAGATTGATATTGATAAGTTTCCTAAAGGAAATAGAAATCTCAAAAGATTAAGACTTTTGGATATATCTCTTGGTTTTGAGATTTATGATATCAATATGAAGTTTTCTATTTGGTATAGATTCCTCACCTTATATATATGGGATGAAAGTGCAGAGAATTTGGCGTCCCATTTGAGACATCATATGGGAATGGTGGTTCCTCTAAAGAGAGATGGGAGACATAGTCTCTTGTGCATAAGATGTAATTTCCACTTAGAGAAGAGAGATTTTTCTCCTGAAGATTGAGATATTTGTTTTTTGTATTCTCATAATTATTTTGGGTTGTTTTCTCTTTTAATATGAGATAGTTATTTTCTCATTGCCTTCATGTCTATATCTAGTGTTGTCGATAATGGTCGCCAGAAGTAAAGAGAAGGGAGAGTGATTTAAAAGAGTTTGCTCGACTGTGTTTTTTGTCGAGGTTTGTTCTAAAATCTTTGATGTAACTTTTATTGGTATAGTGGATTTCAGTTTGTCGTGTCCGTGAATATAGCCCTTCTGGGGTGAACCACGTAAATATTTGTGTTCTTGTATATGTGTGTCATGTTTTATTTCTTGTTACTTTATTTGCCAAAAAAATCAACCCTGTCAGGTTTAGAGCTTCCATGTACAACAATTCCTGACACGGGTCTGGGTATGGGTCCGGGTCCTGTTGGACGCATAAACTGTTGGAAATAAAATACTTCAAGCCCTATACGTTTGGGTGTATTAAGAATCATTTACAATAAATATTCGTAGTCAGCTTTATCTATTAAACAATAAATCAGATGGCTTGAAATCTAGTGGTTGTTGATTGTGACATTGTTGTCAATTATATGAATATATAATAGTAAAAAAGGACAAAAAAAAAAAAACTCATAGTAATGGTGGCAATGGACCCAACTAGACCCGAGACTCGACGTTATAGACCTGAGACCCGACAAGTACGGGTATGGGTCCAACTTATGGAACTGACTGGTCGGGTCCGGGTCCAAAACCTAGACACGAATACATTTGGGTCCGAATGCGGGTCGAGTTGGACCCGACCCATATCCAACCCAATGCCACCCCTAGGCAATTGTAAGATCCCAAATTTTGCACACACACTATCTTTGTCCCAATAATTAGCCCCAAAAAAATAAAATTCAATTTGCACCCTATATGGTCAAAATGAGTGCTCTCCAATAATGAATCTCGACCATCCATTTGGTGAATTTAAATATTTAGACCATTATGAATTCAAAATATTTTTTTATCAAGGTCGTTAACCTAATAATAAACAAAGGAATCTAAAAAGTTTGGAAAGAAAAAAATCTTTCCAATGCCTAGATCTAAACATCTCACTAAAATGAATGGCCTATATTAATTGAGTTAAAAAGACACTTTTTATAGTGTGTTTTTTAATTATGTTTTTTATAAAATATTCATTGGAATGAGAATGTATATATTTAAAAAACGAGAAATGATCCTAGAGGACCCTCTTCCATCCATGTGTGTAGGACCCCAAAGGATCACCATTAAATTTGGCATGGATCTATAAAAAAGTCGAGTCCGACACCCATGTGATAACTTTTGTAGAAATCCTTGCCAACTTTAATAGTGATCCTTTAGAGTCCTACACATATGAGTAGGGGAGGGTCCTATAGGATCAGTACTCTTAAAAAATAGGGTTAAACAAATGCCTTAACATAGTTTTTTAATGTTGTTTCATTATATTATAAAACAATGGTTTCATTAATGTAATTTTTATATTTGTAAGGTCATTTTGTCGTAAAAAAAAAATTGGCGTATGAAATTCTAAGTTCACCATTTATCCTGATTTTCAATTTAGACCGATCCAAACCCAATTTGATTTGCTAATCTAGCAATGTGGCATGGATATGTGGGTAAACAATCCGCCTTACTAATCTGAGTTTTCAAACACTAGTAAGAAGTGAGATGTGAGAAAACAAAAACAAACTTTGAACGAAGTATATACGAAATAAATGAATTTTGAACTTACAACATGTTTGGTACGCGTGATCATACTTTTCAATAAATATTTTAATATGAAAAACTTTTTCATGTGATTAGGTATTAGACTTTTTCACATAAGTGATCTCAATGTATTTTGTCACAACAATTGACAATCAATTAATGTGAAAATACTTTCAAACCTAATCATATGATAAAATGCTTTCATGTAAAAAAAATATTTTTTGTGGAAATATTTTCACACGTATTAAACTGCCTAAAATTAGTAAAAAATGAAAAAACTTTGACGAGAGAGAGGATAGTTGGTTGCCCATGTTTACGTTAAACGTATTTCATAACTACTCAGCAAACTTTTGGCTATTTGAGAAATTTATAGAAGAATATTATTTTATTTTTTGATTGTTTAATGTATTTTATATTTTAAACTCAAGTTTGAGAGCTTTGAATTTTAATTTCACTAAACGAAGCTTAGGAAGTGCATCATTTTCACTACATGCACATGTAAAAAAATATAAAAAAATAATCTAAAAAGTTCAAGGAGCATCCCTTAATAGAGTATTTTGGTTATTTTTATTATTTAAAAATATCCCTTAATGGGGTATTTTTGTTTTTTTTATTATAAAATTATTTTATGAGGGCGTGACAGTTAGAAATATGGACCCTCCAAATTTAAGGTTAATTAGACGTGTAGAGTCGATGTATAAAAAAAATATATATATATATAAAAGAAACAAGTTTATATAAGGTTGCAACTTTAAAATGTAGAATCAAAGATGCACCTCAAAAATTCATCAGAAAAGATTCGTTTTAATATTGAAAAACCCTCTAATTGATCATCTCTACATCAAGATGTATGAATATACAAAAGAAAGAAATATTTTGAGTCTTAAACATAGTGCCTCTTGGAACATATTATCTAGAATGTCCATTTTCAAGATTTTCATATGTTACTACTTGATTTTAACCAATTTTAAAGTTTAAAGTGTTATAATTAGATATGAAAATAGATTTTCAGATAATCCTAATAATTTTTTAAACCAAAATTACGGTAAGATTTGAAGGTGCACCTTGAATTGGAATATTTAAGGTTGCATCCCTAGAGAAACCGCACCCAATATAAAATATTATGCTCTTAAAAGTAAGACCTTGAGCATAAAATATGAAATATCAGAGTTTGTTTTTAAATTTCAAAATAAAATGAGTTTTGTTTTAAATATTTTTTTCCTAAAGTAAAACACACTTTCAAATAGTGTCAAGAAATGTGGTTTCAATACTATAAATTTGTGTGACATCCTTAAAATATATTTCCATCTTTCATTATAAAATTTAAAGCTTAAAAATAGTGTAGATCGATTGGATCTATGAAAACTTGAAAATATTAAAAATCGACTATCCAAATATAGGTTATAAGATGCACTATTTTCAAAACTTGACATCAATTTTTTTTTTTTTTTTAATGTCCATATATCTTGATGTCAAGATAAACAAATTGAAAATATTTCAACATCAAAATAACGAGAGAAATTTTTGAGATGAGCTCTAATTTGATTATTTAGAGGCTCGGCTTTGTCCCTAATGTATACGTATGGAATCTTATGTGTATATATGCCATTATTGTTTTTCACGACATATGGTTTTAGAAAAGGGCTTGAAAGTGAAGGCTACTGCATATACTAGCATCATTGAGCATATCAAATTTCTTGAAATAATTTATGTTAGAGAGAGAAAGCCATCTATCAGAAATAGAGAGAGAGAGAGAGAGAGTTTTTAGCATGAATTTACGAGTAAGCCAAAAAAAGTGTACTGAAAGTTTGGTAATTTTAGAAATTCCGCGTCATTTGACAGTAACAGATTTGAATGGACTCCGAAAAATGAGAGAGAGAGAGAGAGGGAAGAGAGAGAAAGTTCTGAGACTGGGAAGAGAGAGAAAGACCAGGAATGCTGAATGCACGATGTTAGGTAGAGAGAGAAGCCAGGAAGATTTGTTTGTCGAGAGAGAGAAAGACAGAAACTGAATGCACGATGTTAGAGAGAGAAGCCAGGAAGATTGGTTTGTCACTTTGTCTTGTTTGTATCTATGAAGATTCGGAATGCATACTGAAGATTCCAAATGCATAAAACATTTAGAGAGAGAGAGAGAGAGAGAGAGAGCCGTTATAGCATTCGAAAGAAAACTTCCTGCGTACTTTTACAGAGAGAGAGAGATGGATTGGTTGCTTGGTAGGAAGGGGCCATCAGGTTTCTCATATTCTTCCACAGCAGAGCAAGTTACAGAGGGAATTGATGCTACTGGTCTCACTGCCATTGTTACAGGTGCCTTTTTACTTCTCTCTCTCTAGATACCTTAACTCCTTTACTTTTTGAGCAATTGGGGTTCTCTTCTGTTCATTGGAATTTTAATTCATCTGCAATAAATTACACATTATTTGTCCTTATTTTTGTCTTGTCACGATTTTGTGAAATCTCATAATGAAAAAGGGGTTCTGTATGTCTAATGCCTCTGTTTCCCATTTCCTCTATAAACTCAGAAACTAATTTTGACTTAGTGGAATTCTTCATTGGATCCCTGAAAAAATTAGGTCATTCCAGTGTGTCTGACTGTGGACCTATGCGGATGAATATCTATGAATTTTGTTACTTGAGTTACTTTTGATTCATAATTTTTTCATTCGGAGAATTTTTTTTTGGTAAATTGATTCAAAAGAAAAGAAGTTATTTTTCCTATTTCATCTTATGTATTTCTTTTCCGGAATCTGTTAGTCTCCGAAACTCATCATATATCTTCTGATTTTATCATTGAAAAAGTCATAGTTGCTTTGCTCAAATTTTGACACATCAATGATTCAAAACTCCTCTGAGACTCCCGAGTTACTCGGACTCATCTCCTTGCCGCGCCGTGTACTTGGTGCAACTCGGGCCGCTTAAAAAAATTTAAAAAACTGTAAAAAAATATATATAAATATGGATTCAACGTATAAAAATTATATATCTAATTTGAATGTTTTTTACAATGATTTGTTAATTTTTCTTGTCATATGCCCTATTTTTATATTTTTTTTATTTTTTGGATTTTTCTAAAATGCCTCCAACCATAAATCAATTTTTCTTAGTCGAAGTTTATATATTTTTGGGTAGTATACAAAATATTCGCTTTTTATAAAACATTTCAAAAATACCCAAATTATTTAATATCTACATCCATACCCTTTTTTGTCATGGTTTATTTTATTACTTTTTACCCAAAGTGCCTTTCATGGACTTGATAGGGCTGTGAAGAGTCCAAGGACCTTCCATGCTCGTGTAGGCTGGCCTCTTGAGCCACACAGTCCTAAAAGTACCATTACCATCCTAGTCCTAATAAGACCATGACAGTCCGTGATCCACATGGACAACTATCACTGTCCTAATAGGACCGTGATGGTCTTTTATGGAATTATGGGGTTAAATTGGAACTAAAGGATGGTCAGAGTCCTATTAGGACCATGATGGTCCATTCAATAAAGTCCTTGGACTATCATGTCATCATAGTCCTAATTGGATTGTGTCCTTTTAGCACCGTGGGGATCAAGTGTCCTAAAACATTATATTTAAAGAATTTGGGCATTTTTCGAATTTTTAGAAACAAGTCGGATATTTTTTATAATTACCCTATATTTTTGTGGCTTTTTGGACTTTTTATACGGCCGATATGCACACACATGTATACATGCATGTATATCTCATTTCCTTGCCGAACCGAGTGCTCAAGTGAAATTCGGGCCACTTAAAAATTTTAAAAAATGATAAAAACATATAAAAATGTGGATTCAATGTATAAAATTATATATGTATTCCAATTTCAGAAACCTTAAGATGGCTTGAAAATTGAAAATCCATGTTCAACCCTAATTATGGAATTTTAAAAAAATAATGGATTCAAGCTTATCTATAAATACCTAAAAATCTTGAAAATAGATGGTCTAAATAACTTGTTACAAGATGCACTATTTTTAGAACTTGAATTTTTTTCTTTTTATCGATATATCTCGAGGTTGAAAGGATCAATTGGAAGGTTTTCCAACTTCTTAACACTCTTTTCTACTGATTTTTGGTATAAACTTGATCACTATAGTATAACATTGCAACCTTATATAAAATTAGGAGGTGCGAGTTGATTCAAGTAGAAAGCTCAAAAAGGGTAAGGGGTAGGCCTAAAAAGACTTAGCTGGAAGTAGTGCGAAAATATATGAGGACTTATAGCCTTACTGAGGATGTGGCCCTTGATAGAGCATAATAGCGGACCAAGATTCTTGTAGTCGACCCCAAATAGTTGAGAAAATACTCTAATGATGTATAAAGTAGATGGGTGTATTTATTAAAAAAAATCATTTACTTCTTTCTTAAAAAAATATTTTAATAAATAACTCAATCATTAAGTAAGGGCAGTGTTTCAAAAAGTGCTAGGCGACACCTAGGCGGTCGGGGGGGGTCCAAGCAGCCCAGCGCTTAGGCGGGCGACCAGAACCTGGGTGGCCCAGTAAAATTTTTTTTTTTGGGTTTTTCTCTCTCAAAAAAAAAAAGACTCAAAATGACCCAAAAATGGCCTCAACGAGCGGTATTTCTGCCCTTGGGGGGGGCGCAGGCCCTGGGCGGCTGCTCAAGGATAGCTGCCTAATTTAGGCTGGTGCCCGGGGATACCCGCCTAATTTGGCGGCCTAGGCCTGAGCGATGCGCCCAAGCCTTTTGGACCGCCTAGGCGGCCAGCCCAAGCACTGGGCGGTCCGCTTTTTGAAACACTAAAGGTAAATTTTAATTTTTATAAAAATACAATGATATTTTGAAAGCTAACTTCTTGGAGCTTTATTTGTATAATACCATTGTCATTTAATAAAAATTTTAACTTTACCTTTTATGAAAATGAAAAATATGCCATCTGCCTTTCAATAATATTTATACAAATACCCTTACTTGATGGCCATAATACCACAAAAATAACTTTTTAAAAAAACGAAACTACATAGTTAGTACATCCACCATTCACAACTCATTCTAACATTTGTATTTTGAAGATTTGTAAATTGTATATTATCTCCTCTCTCTCTCTCTCTATATATATATATATATATATATATATATAGCTTTTCTCGACTTTTTATGTTACCTTTGGTTTTGTTTCACTATTACATTGTTTATTTTATCTTTAAACAATTTTTTTGTAATTTTTAGGCCCATTGGGCCCTGTATACTACTCAGTTGAGTCCACTTGGACTCAGTCGAGTTACTTACCTTGGGTCAGGGCTGAGTCCGAGGCCTGAGGCAAGTTGAACATTGGGACAAAGTACCACTTTAACATCATAAACCATTGTTAGTAACTACTGGGTACAAAATTATTATCACAAATTTTGAATTATTTTGGTTGGGATTGGTATAGATACTGGTATCATAGTTGAGTGAGAGATTGTAATTCAATATAGAACAGTGTTTGGTGTTTAAACTTGCAATTAATGAAGGTAAAGTTTCTACAGTTTTTGGTGTTTAATCTTGGGTTCATGAATAATGTTTCTCATTATCGAATCTCACCATCTTATAGCCCATCTGAAGGTCTCTCCGTGAACCCACGTTTTAACTCCCTGCTTTTACCATTCCTATTCTAAATTCATTAAACTGCAGATGTTATTTCCAGAATAATGTGCTCATATTCAGTTCGGTGAACAGAATGGCGACTTTGAATGGGTCATATGAATATTAAATTGTTTATGTGGCTCTTAATTTTATTTAGTTTCTTTCTGAGGTCAGGTCATTGTTTCTCTAATGATTGTCAAGTAGAAGTAACAGATTGGTGAAATTTGAGGAGGTTCTCATTATTTCATGTGGTAGTCTTGCTATTGAGAAGCTCTTCCTTTTATACAAACGGTCTCTTCCCAACTATATTTGACTGCCTTGTAAATTAGTTGATTATCCTCCTGTGCTCTTTATCTTTTGCTAATACATCGAAGTTATCAAATATCTCTCCCAAGATACTACCCACCGATCATTGTTACCCCTCTCTATTGGAAGGGGACAATCACTCATTTCTGAAGGTCTAGTGAAATCCATTTCATTTCTGTAGATTGCTCCCCTAACACTATTATCACATCCGATCTTACTTGCAAATTAGCACAAAACTGTTCATGATCTCTGCCCTGAAAACCCCTCCCCCATCATACTATTCTTTATTGAACATACTGGAAGCTACAACCAGTAGGTTGAAACTTCTTGAAAACTTGAGGATCTATGTAAAAACCTACAAGACTCCACTATTTTCAGTCCATGGGAAACCGTAAATTACAGATGTTTAATACATAAGTAAAAACCTGCAAGACTTCACTATTTTCCGTCCATGGGAAACCATAAATTACAGATGTTTAATACATGAGTTTTGGATTCTTTATAATCACACGAATTGTCCACAAGGAATTATGAAGCTTTGCAATCCTAAAAGGTAACTGAAACCAAACTTTGCACAAACTAGAAATGAAGGATCCAGCCTTCTATAGCATGATTTCTTCATCTATGGAGATGATTCTCATATCCTTTCCAAGAATTTCCTTCCATATCGTCTTATTATAAGAAGTCCTCTAGTGGTATGCATAGCAAATAGGATTGAAGTAGAACTGATGCAAGTGGAATATGTCCTTACCAAATGGTATTGCCTACTATCCCTACATCATTTTGACAACCTCAAATGCCTGTCAAATTTCCATGATCCACACACTGCTTTGATCCATCTCAAATGGCTCTTGTGGCATTAGTCGTGGGAGCCATGAAATCCCCATGATGTTCGACTCTTAAAGGTTCTATAACAATATTGACTTGGAGCAATGTGTTCGCCTGGGTAAAGTTTTATAGTTAATCACATTTTTCAGCCAATATTTGAATTAAGGATGATTTACTCAGTGATAACAGTTTTGTTTATCAAATAATAATCTCAAATTACAAACTTGTTACATACTAGATGAACATCTTGTCCAACGTAACTAGGTGTGCTATGTGATTCAGATGCCAACACCTACTTATGGACTCATGCATGAATATGTGTACCACATTTATTATACCATAGAAATTTCATTATGGCTCACAACGGGTGACCTGAGTACCTTAGCTTGCAAGCTATGATGTAATGTCACTTGGATTGAAAAAGCATTAATTAATAGCATTGGCTCGTGAGTTTGAGAAACTTGCCCATGCCCTGCACAAACTGGCTAGAAAGAGATGGCTAGCATTTGGAAAATAGTTATCATCTTCTTATATGCTATACGTGAACTAGCATGACTCACACGTTTTATATCAGTAAGAATGATTTTGAGCTTTTCTAGTTCCATTTGGTGGTGTTGGTGATTGTGATGATGATGCCAGCTATTTTTTATAGTTGGCAATCAGAATTTTTTATTGAAGGGTTGCATATGCTTAGGACGACGTGCTTTTTAGTTCTTTTATGGAGTATTGACACAGAAATACTAGAATCTTCAGATGTGTGACTACTAACCAATGAGATGCGTCAGGATGGGATTAGGAGTTAAGGACAATTCAGGCTTCATCCAAGGAGCTCCATAGCATCAAAATGGAAGTCATAGAGAACAGCATCCTACTTCCATTCTTCTTCTTGTTCTGCACGTTTCTGCGTTGTAATTCCTAATGTTTGTACTACATGTGATGAATGCTATACTTTGCCATTGAGTAGTGATCCATAATAAAGGAAAGCTCATAATACTATTTTTTAAACATTACATTCCTCTTTCCTGTGTGTGCTTGTAATTATTCAATTTAGAGATCTAGTCATCTTCAAATATGCACGTTTGAAATCCTATTGTTTTAAGCAAGCCAAATAATCTGGTTTCACTAAATGGGAACAAACACAATAGAAAAAAAGGGAAATACTGGAACAAAGTACACAAACCCAATGAACTTTCGCTGATTATGTGATCAAATTTTCCTTTAACCCACCATGTTAATGATATGAAATTCTCATTTTGCTCGTTGTAGGTGCTTCAAGTGGTATAGGTATTGAGACTGCCCGTGTTCTTGCACTGAGAGGAGCACAAGTAATCATCGCAGTCAGGAATGTGGCTGCTGGTCAGGAGGTTAAAGAAGGGATAATTAAGGAAAACACTTCAGCAAAGCTTGATGTTATGGAGTTAGATCTTAGTTCCATGGCATCTGTAAGGAAGTTTGCATCGGAATTCATTTCGTTGGATCTTCCTCTTAATATTCTCATGTAAGAAAATAGAATGACTGGTAGGCATTATAAATTTCTATGCAAATATTCTCATGAGCTATGTTCTTGCAAGGACATTGCATAGTTCTAATACTTGAACTCAAACCAATCTAAAACTAAGTGGACTCAGAATATCTAATTTGAAAACATCAAATAACAAAGATATAAAAAATTCATAAAGTTTGGTGAAGTTTCTCTCTCTCTCTCTCTAGTGAAGAAGTCTCTCTCACACACATTCTTAGACCCATCTATTTTCTAGCCCCCACCGCTGTGTGTATATGTAAACCAGAGTTATAAATGGGCAGTAGCTGAGGAAATGAAAGAGAATTTAAGAATGGGTGCGGTTTGTATAGAGCCGAGGTGCTAAACAATCAAAGTAGAGCACACCTTCAAATAGTGTCGAGAAATGTGGTTTCAACACTGGAAATCTTTGTGATAGCCTTAAAATATATTTTCATCTCTAATTAGAAAAAGTTAAAGCTTCAAAAATAGTGTAGATCGAGCAGATCTATGAAAACTTGAAAAATCTTGAAAATTGACGGTCCAAAAATGCAATACAAGATGCACGATTTCCAGAACATGAAATTCACTTATTTTCTCATGTCCATGCATCTTGATGTCAAGATGATCAATTTGAAGATATTTGGGCCTCCAAACAACCTCTCTTCTAGTGAAATTTTTTAGGTGGGCTCTAATTTGATTGTTTAAGCCTTGGCTCTATATAAACTTAAACCTTTAAGAAATGGGCTAAACTCACCTTTCTCAGTAATTTTGGAAAATGAAATAAGGACTTATGTTATAATTTTCTATGAAAAATGATTTTAAGAAATGGGCTAAACTTACTTGCTTGGTAGGGGTGTTATAATTTCCTATGCAAATATTCTCATGAGCTATGTACTTTTAAGGACATTTCAAAGTTCTAATAGTTGAAGTCCAACCCATCTAAATCTTATTGGACTCAGAATTTTTAATTTGAAAGCATCAAATAACAAAGATATGAAAAAAACATAAAGTTTGGTGAACTCTCTCTCTCTCTCTCTCTCTCTCTCTCTACACACATACATATACAGAGTAGGTAGGTAA
>NW_006494916.1:4868808-4881053 GCF_000471905.2 Amborella trichopoda | reverse complement strand
TACCCTCCCTCCTCTCTCTCTCTCTCTCTCTCTCTCTCTCTCTCTCTCTTGCCTGTATTTAGTCTGGAAGTCCTAAGTCGAGCACAATCTTTGAAATAACTTTTTGCTCAAGTTTTCTTCTACCATATTTTGCTTAAGAAGATTGACTTTCACCTGTAAGTGAAATAGTTCTCTTTGATTTTGTTGCACACATGTCCCTTCATGTTGATGTTATTTATTCAATTGAAACTTTCTGTTTTCTTTCTTATTATTAAAAGGAAGTTATTAGTTTATCAAAACTGCAAATAAAACAAACCCAAACCCAATATCTTGTTATGTCTTAATACACTAGCCTTTTTCCCCTGTTATGCTTTGTATGACCCACTTATATAACCATTCAGTCATCAGATTCTCTAATTTGCCTCTCTCTCTGTGAGCAGGAAGAAGGGGTGGAAGTAACTGCAAATTCGCTACATCCAGGATCCATTGTGACAAATCTTTTGCGCTATCACAGCTTTGTAAATGGTGAGTTGTTCTCCCATAGTATTTGTGACTAGGAAAGATATATTTTACCTTGTTTTGTCATTGATGAGTTAAAGTCAGTTACTGAATTGTTTGCTTGAGCATACTTTCGCTATCATTTAAAATAAGGGGAAGTTTACCATAATCCACTGTAGTTTTGTGTACGGTTCTCCAAATGGGCATCCTTTGACATTTATTGATGATGGACGGCATAGATCAACAATAATGGGCCCCTGAGGGATATTTCCCTTAATATAATTAATTGTTCGTCGTTCTTCATCTGGTTCTTCATCTGGCATTAATTGATGCTTCTTTGGAGTATAGTCTTTTATACTCCTTCGGGGAATTATATATTTTTCTTCACCTATGTTTGGAATATAAGAGATGACATTGTAATCTATGTTTCATAAATGTAGCTCATGATCAACCTTTGGTAGAATTATTGTTTTCTCATATAGTAAAAATTGTGGGTTTAATTTATCAATATTTAAGGGATAGGAATGGGTCATTGTTGGTGTTGTGCAGACCCAGTTCAACACTTGTTAAGAGGTGCGAGTTAGTTCAAATAGAAAGCTAAAAAAAGATAAGGGATAGGCTCAAAAGGACATGGTTAGAACTAGTGTAAAAAGATATGGGGACTTATGGCCTCACTGAGGGCATGACTCTTAATCATTGTCCAAAAAAGCGGACCGCCCAGCGCTTAGGTGGCCAAACTAGGTGGCAGTCCCTGGGCAGCCGCCTGGGCGGCCGCCCAACTCCCAGCCCTGGGTGGCCGCCCAAGGCCTGCGCCCTACCTAAGGGCAAAAATGAGTTTTTTTTTATTCTATCGAGTTTTTTTTAAAAAAATAAAAGCTTTTAAGGATGGGTTTTAGGTTCATTTGAAACTTAAACCCACAAGAACCATTTTAGAGAGAAAGAAACATCGATTTGGTGATTTTCATTGGATCGAAGTGTTTCTCAAAGTTACGAAAAATTGATTCAAACATCACCTAGGTAGATTAGATTTAGTTTTGGAGTGTTTTAATCCTATTAGAGAGTGTTTTGGATATTTTAGCATTAGAAAACATCTCAGAGGTGGGAATTTTGGAGTTCGAGCGATCATAGTAAGTGCAAAACTTCATTTTTTAGATTGCTTGTTTTATTTTGAAAGGTCTACTTCATGATCTAGTCGAAGTGGAGATTCGGGTTGGAAATATGGATATAACCCGAATCCAAATGACAAAAATTGCATTAGATGCAATTATTGTGAAAAAGATACAAAAAGGGATATAAACCTGTTTAAGAAACATCTTGTCGGTATTAAGGGGGATCTGGCCCTTTGTAAAAATGTTATTGAAGCTATCAGAGAGGAGATTAAGCAATATATGAGTTCTGTAAAACAAAAACATGAACAAAATCCTTGTCATTTGAATAGATCTATTCTTGGTTCTTCTAAGAGAAGTGATCCAGGTTAGAAGTATTGTCATAATCCGAAACCCAACGATAAAAATTATATAAGGTGTAAGTTTTGTGGAAAAGATACCAATGGGGGTATTAACCGATTCAAGAAACTTCTTGCCGGTGTTAAAGGGAATGTTGCTTATTGTAAAAAAGTTCTTGAAGCTATTGGGGATGAGATTTGACAATTGTAAATTTAAAAAAACCAGAAAGGATGAAAATGAGCCTTATTCTATGGAAATATTTTTTCTAGGTTCTTCTAGAAGTGGTGATCCGCATTGGAAGAATGGTTACAACTCGAATCCAAATGACAAAAATCATATTAAATGTAATTATTGTTGAAATGATACTAATAGGGGTATATATTGGTTCAAAAAACACCTTACCAGTATTAAGGGGGATGTTGCCTCATGTAAAAATGTTTCTGAGGCTACCAGAGAGGAGATTATACAATATTTGAATTCAGGGAAGCACAAAAAGATAGAAAAGGGTAGAGCAGCCAAGACTCCTAGGATCTCATCTGCATATAGTAAGAGGGAAGAAGAAGAAGAGGAGGAGGAAAGTACAGATTCAGAAGAAACAGAGGAGGATGATTGTTATATTGAAGAGAGAGATGACTCTGATGATGATGGTATCGAATTTGATGCATATGATGAGGCTTACCCTATTCCTTCTGATGATGATGATGATGACTAAAGAATAAGAGTTGAAGACGCTTGAGTGCTTGACTCTTGGTGTTGAGTGTTGACTATTGTGTCCTAGACTGTATGTTTTTGAGATCAAGGAAGCACAAAAAGCTAGAAAAGGGTGAGTAGCCAAGACTCTTAGGGCCTCATCTGCACATAGTAAGAGGGAGGAAGAAGAAGAGGAGGAGGAAGATGCAGATTCAGATTCAGAAGAAACAGAGGAGAACGATCGTTATATTAAAGAGAGAGATGACTCTGATGATGATGGCATCGAATCTCATATGATGCGGCTTACCCTATTCCTTCTGATGATGATGATGATGACTGAAGAATAAGAATTGAAGACGCTTGAGTGCTTGACTCTTGGTGTTGAGTGTTGACTGTTGACTGTTGTGTCCTAGACTGTATATTTTTTAGTTCAAAGAAGCACAAGGGTAGAACAGCCAAGACTCTTAGGGCCTCATCTGCCAATAGTAAGAGGGAGGAAGAAGAAGAGGAGGAAGATGCAGATTCAGAAGAAACAGAGGAGGACGATCGTTATATTGAAGAGAGAGATGACTCTGATGATGATGGCATCGAATTTGATGCATATGATAAGGCTTACCCTATTCCTTCTGATGATGATGATGATGATGATGACTGAAGAATAAGAGTTGACGCTTGAGTGTTGACTCTTGGTGTTGAGTGTTGACTATTGTGTCCTAAACTGTATATTTTTTTAATTTCTGTATATTTTTATTTTTCTTATTTTTAGTTTCTACTTTCTAGTTTTTACTAACTTTTGTGTGTGCTTGTATGGTTTTAACTGTTTTAGCATTATATGAAAGTATGGATTACGATCATCTCTTCTCAACTTCTATCTTCTTTTTTTCAACTGGGCCACCTATGTTTTGGGCACCTGCCTAGGCGCTGGGCGGCTTGGACCCCCCACAGATGCCTGGGTGCTGCCTAGCGTTTTTTGAAACACTGCTCTTAACAGAGCAGAATGGCGGACAAGGATTCGTGTAGCCGATCCTAATTAGTTGAGAAAAGACTCAGACGATGATGATGAGGAATGGGTCATTGAAAAAAGTGAAAAGGTTTGTTGCTTCTGCGAGAGCATACTATGCATTTGCTTGCTCAAGCTTGTAGCTCTTTTTGTCTTTTCGAGGAGTATTCGCCTAGAACCTCAAGAACATGGTTGGACAATTCCCGAGTTGTTATACAATATGCTCCATGGGAGCATGCTATACTCTCTCTGAAAATAATCTACAAAATAAGGGGCTAGCTAGATTGATTTGTAAATGTTTCAACTGATTCTTGTATGGATTCATCAGTATAATAATTTATGAAGCCTCTCAAGGTGTGACATTAAATGGCATTTGATGTAGGGATCAGCAAGGAACAAGCCAAAGACAAGCAAAATTCAACGAAACCTAGGGTTTCTTCCCCATACCCCAAACTAGGTTTCCAAATGCCTAAGCTTTTCTTTATTTTTCAATTTCTAAAAATCATGTGGAATGCCCCTTCACGGCTGCACACACCTCTTATATATTATAATTCAATGTTTCAAGTACAAAAAATGTCCAAATAAATAACATACTAACCCAAGTATCCTAACTTAAAATTCGTAATGATAATTTTACCCCTATCAACAATACCCTTGAACAATATTTGTGAACAGTAATTGTGAATAGTACTCATGAAGTAAATAAACAGAACAAAAACCCTAGAATCCCTAAAATCTAAAAAATCCCTAAAACTAAAACTATAATATACATCCCTTGAAATTGAATAAAAAATTAAAAATAAGAATAATATTGCCTTCCATCGGTATCTCCCATGCAAACAGTACTCGTGAGCAGTCATTGTGAATAGTATTGATGAAGTATATAAACAAAATAAAAACCCTAGAATCCCTTAAAACTAGAAAACCCTAAAACTAAAACTATAATATACATCCTTCGAAATCGAATAAATAATTAAAAATAAAAATAATTTTTCCCTCCATCAACATTTCCCATACAAATCGATCGAGATGAAAATCTCATTCATGGCTAGCACCCATTGATAGCCATTGTTACACAAGTTGTCCTTGGTGCACCTATGTTAGTGTTTGCACCCTTGGTGTACCTATGTTTGTGTTCACATATAGATTGGCATATGCCAGTGTAGATTTCCACAGTTTATATAGTTCTATATTATGCCGATACATGGGCACACACATTCCTTTGAGAATCTGGCTTGGGTGTAGATTTGTTAGTTAATGAGTTTTGATTACATCCCAAGTTCAGTTTCTAGATCTGAATTACACAAGAAACAGAGAAAAAGTTTATATAAATTTGCAACTTTGTACTATTGAAATAAGGTGCACCTCATAAATCTTATAGAAGAGAGTATTACGATGTTGAAGAACCCTCCAATTGAGCATCTTGACCTTGAGATATATGGACATAAAGAAAAAAAAAGAATTCTAAGTCCAAAAAATAGTGCATTTTGTAACAAGTTATGGACCGTTTGTTTTCAAGATTTTCAAGTGTTCATTGATCTACTCGATTTGTACCATTTTTTTAAGTTTTAAATTCTATAACTAGGTCAAAATAGATTTTCAAGCCATCATGAGGTTTCTGACACCATAACAACATCTCTAAACAACGTTTAGAGGTGCGCTTACTTCTACGGTGTAAGGAGGCAACCTTATACAAAACCTCACCCAAAAAAGAGATACTCATGTTTCTTTAGCAGGGAAGCTGGGTATAAAACCACATCCACAATGCTACAAAAGGAATTACCTTCAATTGAGTTGTTGACTCTTACCAAGTATATTATCAGGAAAAGTTGTTCATGAGTCAGTGGGTGCAAGAGCCGAGGACTCACCAACGTCCATCTTTAAGATGGATGTTTTAAAAAACTCACAGGGCATATACGGTATAGAATTGTTTTTTGAAAAAATCTCATTTTAAATATCAAAAACTTTATTTTTTTTAATGTTCGTGATTATCTTAACCTAGATCATGAATCCCTAAAATTTTAGATTAAAACTTAATTTTTAATATGGTTTAATGAGAGGGCCACATATATACAGTATGAGTCGAGTGACTCAGAGAAACCCGATCCATATTATAATCCAATTGACCAGGGGAGAGCAATAGTTGATTAGGTCATCACCCGTCCCTTGAAATGATTGACCTAATGGAGAGAGAGTGGGACCCATCAGCATAGTTTATGACCCAGTGGCAGGGCTTAATCTCATTTCATCACTCTTTATTTCATCAGATGATGATGAGTTTACGGACCATGGATTGTCTGTATTCTATTGGATTGTAGCATAATTTTATGTATACACACATACACGCATGCAAACATATGTAGTGACAAGTGTACATATTTATATGCCCCATGTGGATATATGCATATGCATACATTCGAATCTGTATTCTACTCATGCTTGTGTGCATATCTACACATGAATATGTAATGTGCACCTATATGCATATATGTAGTTGTACCAACATAATTAATGATCGAGGGCCCTTTATTTTTAATTATAATGGTACCTCTAAATTGTTTGACTTGATCTTTTGCACAGCATCGAGAATTTTTCCATACTAATGTGGGATGGTATAGCATCTACATGATGGGACTCTTGAAGAGTGCACAAGCACGCTTCGATGATTCAGATTGAATCTCGTATCATCCAATGGCTGAAAAGGAGTTTCGTATTTATTTATTTTTTAATTAAAAATGAGATTTATATGGAATTTAGGATATAGATGCATTTTATATGGCGCTTGAATTAAAAATAATAAAAAATATTTTGAATAAAATAAACCTAACCAAAATACCTATAAAACAATCTAATGATTTTTGGTCAATTTTTTTGTCAAAATATTTTTTTATTATCTGTATTTGATGCGCCATATAAAAATATATTTAGATTTCAAATTTCAAATAAATATTATTTTTAAATAAAAATAAAATTAAAATATGAAAATATTTTGTGGCCGTTGGATGTGGCCATGTTTAATGTGAACCATTGAAAGGGTGGTGCACTCTTCCACTGTCCACATCACGTTGGCAGGCGACTTTTCCTATTACTTTATCTCTCTTTGATTTATATTATGGGATCATGAATTGATCTTTTGCGTAAGAGAGAGCATACCTAGTAGGTTGCGTTATGACATTTTGGTTCTTCTGTGATGCAGCTATCGTTCTTAGATTTGGCAAACTCGTTTTGAAAAATGCACAACAGGTAAGAGATAGGCCCTGTAAATATCTGTTGCATTTCTTTTGAGCACGTATGTCCATCTCTCGCTCTCTCTGCAGGTAAACATCTATCCTCTTTCATGCAAACTCATGCATCTTTCTCATGACATCTCATACTCTCTCTCCTTTGTGTTTGTTGTAGGGAGCAGCAACAACATGTTATGTTGCATTGCATCCACAAGTTAAAGGGGTCACTGGAAAGTATTTTTCAGATAGTAATTTTGAAAAACCAAGCAACCTGGCCACAAACACAGAGTTGACCAAGAAATTGTGGGACTTCTCTATGGGCCTTATCAATTGATGCTTTCCGAAGCTGAATTTAAACATTTTAGATATTCTGCATCCGCAGTTGGCTAGATTTGTTTGGGTCATATGCAGTAAGCATTTGTTTGTTAAATACCAGTAGTTTGGTTCAATCAAGTACAGTGAGATCATAATTAACAAAAAAGAATATAATTGTGCAGTAAGCATGTAGTTTCTCTCTCTTGTGTGTGTGTTTGTTTTTTTGTTTTTCGATCAGTTATATATGTTTTATTTTTTTAGGATGCCTTGGTTACTACTATGACCAATACAATAGTTAACAAGTTTAATTTGAAGGGTATAGCTTCATTGCTAAACAAAGAGACTAGAAAAGCAGCTACACAAATTCTTGCAAAATTAAATCAAGCTTTGACATTAAGAAATAGAGGAAGAACACAACAAAGAAGCCAATTCTTAGAATTACAGTGGGCAAACCTCAAAATAGAGGGAGATCAATGTCACAAGGACATAAGGTTATTTACCAGTATTGCAAGAAACCTAATATATACAAAAGGATTGTCATGTTTTAAAAAATAAGCAAAAGACCAAGAGCAAATATAATCATGCCGAAGTAAGTCATATATCTAATGGCGAAGGTGTCACTTTTAGCGTTGTGCAGCATTGTCTACTGAATACACTTGGGTTTTGGACTCTTGCACTGCATTTCATATTTGCCTAGAAAGATTATGTTTTCATCATTGTGAATAATGGTTTAATATGTCTCAATGATGACCGTGCTTGCAAAAATTTGGTAATGTTGCTATTAAGCAATCAGATAGAAAGAAACATACATTGATAAATGCGCGACATGTGCCTCAATTAAAGAAATATCTCATTTCGACAGGTCCATCAATTAAAGAAAAATCTCATTTCGACATAATTAGATGACTCTAACTTCACAATGGTTTTTGAAAATGAATCATGGAAGATTTCAAGGGGTTTCATGACAATATTAAATAGGCAAAAGAATGGGAGTTTTTACATTCTTCGTGCCACGACTCAAAGGACTGACTCTCCAGAAAAGATATTTGCCCCATCTAGTAAGCAATGAGAGCATATAGGTTAGCATAACCATTTGGGTCATCTCAATGAGTATCGAATGAAAGTACTGCAAAATCAAAAACAATTTCCTATTTTCTATGCATTCCATTCTTGATTTGGTGATCATTGTGTCATATATAAGCGTAGCGTTAGCATCAAAAGAAATGAATATCATAGAAAAGATAAAGTGTCTTAATATTCTAAGAAATAAATGAATGTCATAAAAAAGGTAAAGTGTCATAATATTGATATATTAGGGGGTTTATGCACTTGGGGTTACTCATGTCACTCCCCCTCCCTACGTTGCTTAGAGTTATTAATGTCCTCTCCCTCTCCCTCTCCCTCTCCCTCTGCCTCTCCCTCTCTCGCTCGTTTTGCAGATGTACTTATGTTTTTTTGCTAATCCCAATGATAATTTGCTTACTCTCTTCCTTTTGCTATTTGTGTATTGCACTATGTTTCCTGGTTTCTGTGCGACCAAGCTCACATATGGCCTCTTAATAAATCTATTTTTGATATGGATTTTAAGACTTAACTTTAAGGACATGTTCATGAATATGAAAAAATAAATAAATTCTAAAAATTAAAAATAATAATTCTAATAAGTAAACATTTGGACTGTTAGTTTCCAACTTTTTTTAGATGAAATACCTACTTGCATCCATCTTTAAGATGGATGCTTTACATTTTCTAGACCGCATATGTAGAAATGCGATCCAACCCGCATGAAACAATTTTCTTTTACATAATACCACCTCTCTTCTCAATATACTTTACCAAATATAAATTACAGGTGTACCTAATCTCAACTTATACTATTTTGCACTCAGCTCGCAAACCCCCCTGTTCCGTTCTCTCTCTCTCTCTCTCTCTCTCTCTCTCTCTCTCTCTCTAACCCCGTCCTTTCCTATTCTCACTGAAATGTCCTCTTAAAAAGATTTGCAGTCTGTAAGTAAATCTTAAGCTCCCCCATTGCCGCCTTACAAAGAATAAAACCTATAAAATCACCATGTCATGCTCTCCAATCCATTAAGCTGACTCAACTATGTAGCTATACCTACGAATTTAATGAAAAAAAAAAAGAGAGAGCATCTCAAGTTGAACCAGCAGGGCCCAAATAGTTGCGATAAAGATATTCTGATGATGACCTCGCAACATAAAAAAAAAGAAAAAAAAGAGAGCATCTCACGTTGAACAAGCAGGTCCCAAATAGTTGCAATAAGGATTTGATGATGATGACGACGATGATCTCACATTTAGCCACTTGTCATAAAACTATTGCCCACATAATTCTAATCCAAATGGGCTTAAAATGAGTAAGTCGTCCCATTTAGACTGCAGATTGTTCCCTCCATATCCTCAACATCGCCTTTTGCCGCCAATCCCAACGACCCTATGTGCGTATGTTTGGAAGAGAGAGAAAGAGAGAGAGAGAGAGAGAGAGACAGACAGACAGAGATGATAGATTTTTAAAATCGAATCATAAGTATACCTCAGGTAGTAAACATTGAAGTCAACAGTTCATGCATGCCCCAACCCAAAAGTTCATATCTGGATACTGTGTTCACTGAATATCAACGAGAAGTAGAAATGCTAGAAAATCGGGTTTCATTTTCTTTCTTTCTTTTCCATTTCTTCCAATTTATAGAGAAATTGGATAAGCTTACAAAAGGCCACCTTTTACACTACAACTTCTAAGAACCCATTGTCAACCCCAGGACTCAAAAATCCAGATCCTAAAATTCATGTTCCAACCTCCTGTACAATGTGGCCTCTAATGCCCCCCCAAAAAAAAAGAAAAAATAAATAAATAGAAAAATGGAAAAAAAAAAAAAAAAATGAAGTGGCACCCATCAAATTCATACCTCCTCCAACTAACTCTTTCATTTCCTTGTGTGACATAAATATACAGTTTTTTTTTGTCCCACTCCAACTGTTGAAACTTTCCACATCTCTCTCAATTTGAACATAATTTGGAGCCCTGTCCATAGCCCTGCAACATAGCAGTTCAACCACACTCAAATAAGAGCAAAACTCAAGGGCCATCTCCTTTTTCCAGAACCAAAGAAAAAGAAAAAAGACAGAGAAGTTAAAGACTTTCTACTCGAAGAATAATTGCAGTTTTCAGAAGGGTTTGTTAAGCTTGCTCATAGCAACGTGAAATTCATTATCATGCCCCTCTCCCCATAATAAGCAACTTCGTGGAGAGCACCATATCATTTATCGAACGAAGAATATGGGGATAAAGGGTGAGTATTTAGTAACTCACATGAGGCAGTAAATGTTAAAGCATCTAAACAATAACAAGTTCCCTTTTTAACAAATCATTTTGCAATACAAAATAGCTGCATTAGGTGTCAAAAAAATCTAGAGCACAACGTCAAACTTAAAACATCTTGTGAACATATAAAGAATCAAGAAACTTTTCCTAGATGTCTCGATAGCCGTAAACCACCCAAAATGACAAATTAGTCAACCATCTACTTTTTTCCATTATATATTAGTGTCATTATTAATGAATGAAGTTAGAACAGTGACATAAGTGTAGTTTAGTTTGAGATTCACATACTCCATAAAGAAATATTTACAGCCATGGTCAAAGGGTAAATGAGTACTTTAGTCACTCACCATATAGATAAAAGGCAATTCCTGGGAGAGAGTTACACCCCCTGCAAAATTTCAATTTTCATAAACCTAGTCAATCAACTGATTGTAAATGGCATGAACACTCGACTTGTAAACACAAGAATGAAAAGGAAAAAGGGCGAGTATACCATAACCCATAGGATACACTCGTAGTGTATTTACTCTATGGTACACCAAGAGCCCACTAAGTGTACCGTACGCAACATGCCATTGGTATGGTACTTTCTCCCAAAAAACAAAGATATATACGATAATCCAATAATCCCAATACATGGGAAGTGATAGATCGGATGGTCACGGAGAGAGGGTGGCCACCAGAGCTGGTCATGACCCCCCAACCGTGGCACCGACTCTCCAACATAAGACATCAGTTCACTAGACAGTGAAAAGCCCCAAGGGACTGTTTTCATAGCCCATTTATATTGAGTATGTTTCCTAAAAACAAAATCCTTCACTTCTAAGTAACTAGCACAATCACAACAGTAAAACGAAAGAGAGTGCACTTACCATAGAGAAAGAGGGAGCTCCAATGGCTAGTAAAGGGAAAATGCCAGACTTGAGCCCACCCCCCCAAAACAAAGCGCCCCAATCTTATTTCAAATCCTTCCACTTTGGACCCTTATTGTACAAATCCATTTTGTTAGTTACTAAAACAACAAAAGAAAAGAACAAGAAAATGCCCAACCTCACGGCCTAAGACCCAAAGCTCTTGAAAACCCCTCTCCTCAAAACTCCACAGAGCCCCAATCAGGGCCCATTAGATCGACCTGGTAAAGGTGATCCTGACCGTTGATCTACAGAGGGATTAGGGCTTGTTGGGTTCCTCAAGAGCTGCTGAGATACATGCTGAGCCAAAGCAGCCTGACCCGTATATTGAACCGACCTAGGTGGGAATGCATTTCCAAAGACTGGTGAGCAATCGGGCCTAAATAAGTCAGGGTTTGGGTCATGATAGGAGGTCCCATTGAGATAGAGGTTGTTTGGCGATCTAGGAAGACTTCCATAGCCTTCATGCATGTAGTTGGAGGTTGTTTGCTTGATGTGGTGGAAAGGGATGGCACCATTGCCGCCAGTGAGGGGAGTGGAGGAGCCTGATGTGGCGATAGGGCTCGATATGGGTGAGGGAGACATCCGACCGCTTATGTGGTGGGGGGATCGTGATTGGAGGAGAGGGCTCCCGGTTGGTGAGACTGGTAATGATACATTTCGAGGCATTTGGTTGTCACTGCAATAAAGAATGAAGGAGTTAAGAGTCACTCTCTCTCTCTCTCTCTCTCTCTCTCTCTCTCTCTACTCTACTACTACTACTAACTAACTAACTAACTAACTAACTAACTAACTAACTAACTAAACGTAACTAACGTAAACGTAAACGTAACGTAACGTAAC
>NW_006494916.1:4856235-4868788 GCF_000471905.2 Amborella trichopoda | reverse complement strand
ACGGTAAGTTAGTAGTAACTAATTTACGTTACGGTACGACTTTAGGTTTGGTTTCGTACTACGTCGAACTAAAGTAAAGTAAGTAAGGAAGGTAAGTAAGTCACTCTCTCTCTCTCTCTCTCTCTCTCTCTCTCTCTCAAGAATACAACAACAACAAAAAGCACATAACTATTGAGGTAAACGTACAAACCAAATACCTAATGGTTAAGACACAACTCTCCCTTCCACTAAGCCAAAATGGTGTATAAAAGGTGAGCATAAATTGTACTTAAGATCAATTCATTAGACATGCATTGTTTAAATGAGATACATTGCATACTTATTTAAAATGATTGTCTGAAAAGAACAAAAAACATATATGGTTATTTTTTGTTTTTTTGGGAATAAAACCATACACGGTTAATTAATTTATCCTTTTTGAGTGGTAATTAATTAATTCAGACTCAGTTATCCACTTGTTCTTTTCATTTAAGAATTTGTTTCACGCTTTTATTCCTTCCGACAAAGGCAGCTTCTGAAAAGAGGAAAATTATTAGCAGAAAAAATAGAGATGAACATAAAGGATGTGACCAACCTGGATTGTTGATAAGGTTTTGCCCCTCTAGGCTGCTGGATGACCATGCCTTCCATGTCCAATGAGGAAAGGTTTCTTGCATGCCCAACACCCTGCGCAGAACATTAAGGATAAGTTCAATAACATATTTTGTTTCAATGAGCTGAAGGTAAGAATTGTTTCATTATCACATACATACAGTATGTATGAACAAACAGTGGTTAAAAACCAGAACTCCGGCTCAGGTATTCAATCTAAATAGTGTTTGAAACAAATCAGGTATTCAAATTACCCAAGAAAAAAACAATCAGGCATTTCAAGCATGTTAGATACACAATGAACCCAACAACATGATACTCGCAGCAAGTGGGTACACAGACACAAGTGATTGGATGGGAAGGGGTAGCAAGGCTACAAGGTAACCCAATTCTCATGCAGCTGTGCTCACGGTCTTGGCTCCCTCTATCTCCCCCCTCCGCCAAACAACAACTACAAGAAGAAAAACAAAAAAAGAAAACAAAAGAAGGAAACACCAACAAGAAAAGTTTGCCTCTTTCTCTATCCCTTTGTCTCTCCCATCACTCGTTGCTCGCTTTATCCGCACACCAAAAACAAGTTTTCCTGTCTCTCTATCCATCTCTCCTGCCAGCCCAAGCCCCTCCTGGCAGGTACAGAATTAAGGGGGCTAGAGTGGGTGAAAGAGACAAAGGGGAGCAGGACCTGGTAGGAGAGACAAAAGGGAAGGAGAGAAGAGGAGAGGTGAACCTGGTTTTCTTTTAGAGGGAGGGAGATTTTATGAGCCCAATGCCAAGTCGGCAACGGAAGAGTTATAGAGGAAAGTATTACCTATATATGTAGAAACACACGCACAGAAATTCCATATAGAACAAAAAACCAAACACTCATATAGGAAAGCGTAATCTATTGCTAGGTGCTATCAAATTCTGAACTGTGTATACGGAAAACCATGAGGAGGGCCCAATTCAACATTGTTTCTGTGCCTCATGGGAAGTGCATTACACAGGCAAACCATGAAATCCTTAACATTCCTCAATGAAAGAAACGTTGAAGCTGGGAAGCAAAGTTTCATGTAGCCATTTCACGCAGATGAACATTTTGTATATCAAAATTGCAATAAAGGAAATCAAGTAATAAAACTTATACACGATTATAGAAACAAACAAAAATTACATGGAAGCCTAAGAAAAAAGGAACCTGTACAATTACATCCTATGAATGGTATAAACATAGCAAGTAATCAACCATCCATTTTCAGGATGGTTGCTTGAGATGAATCAGAGTACAAACAATGGACACTCAACAGGAACTATAGTTAGTCTCCAGCAACCATCTTGAGAAGATGGAGGATACGAGCTGTGTATCATACACAGTAAACAGGATAAGTATGCTATACTTTCCCTTTGGAGAAAAAATTTGTACTTCTTACCGGGGATCTCATTCCATTCGGGACACCACTAGCTGGATCTGAAGGGTCGTGGTTGACAGTGGGTTTAGCCAAAGGAGCAGCATTTTTTACAAATGGGTGCTCAAGAAGCTGGGCAGCAGTGGGACGATCTGCAGGATTTCGTTGTAAACAACACCTTACAAAATCCTTGCCCTCCTCTGAGAGCAAATCGGGTATGGTTGGAATTTCCTTACTGTTACCGATCTTAAACATAGCGGCAACCTAGAGGTCAAAAGCATCTTTGATATTAGTACAGCGAGCAATAAAAACATAACCAAAAGAAACAGATCAAATAAATTCCACATTGAACTTATAATTAACATGAGGTAGAGAAGAAAGTACATATTCTTGAAGCATTTTTAACTTATCTACATTCAAAAGACGAGATATTTAGAATGGGTGTCCATTGAAGGGATGGAAGTTGGGCACAGAGAGAAGGACCCACCAGAAAAATAAATGATCACAATGTTGGTCCCACTCTATTCATCACCATCTATCACTTCAACGGACAGCAATGACCCAGTGGCCCACAATCTTTTCATACTGGGTTATAGTTTCTCCAACTATAATTAAGACTCTCAAGATCAAGAGAAACAACCTACTAGATATATGATCAGGCATGAAATTAAGATGCAAGTTCCAAAACCTAATCACTGACCCCTTCATACTGGTTCCAGGGTGGTTTTGTTGTAGCCATCTCCAAAACAGTACATCCAAGACTCCATATATCAACAGCAAGGTTACATCCATTTGCATTTCTTATGACCTGAAACAGTAATGCATATAAGAAGCCACACCTAGTCACAGGGAAAATGTAAATGGAAAATCTTTTTGAACAAGTTTATAACCTCAGGCGCCATCCAGTATGGGCTTCCCTTGAATGACAAAGGACATGAATATCCAGTAATCTGCAATAAGAAAATAGACCACAAATTATGGTATGCCCCAAAACATAGTTCCAACAAAAATTGAAGAGGTCGAAGGATCCATGACACATAGGAAAACCAAAACGTGATTTGAAAACTCAGAAGTGGAAGGAATGATCTTAAATTAAACTTTACATAAGAATGTCTGGTAAGTACAATACAAAAACTTGTTCCCATTGCGGTGATCGGCAAAAGACTAAGTCTCTGTTTGGACATACTAATATTCATATAAAAGAAGTAAACTGCCTAAACGATCCTGAAAATATGGAAAGAACATGGTCATATCAAAGAAGTTCCCTTTTGGGGAATAAAGAAAATAAATTTCTTCTTTTTTTCCTTTTTATTTTTTCTTAGGGGGGGGTGGGATTTACAACTCAACCGCTCAACATAGGCTGCATTTCGAGAAACCCCAGCCTTATATCAGTTGCAAACAAATCCTTACCCTTTTCTTCTCGACAAACTTCTCACAAGCTCTATTTTTATTTCCTGGAGAAAAATTACCCCTGACAAAAAAACTCCCATCAAATATTTTCTGTATCACTCAATATCAACCCTCACATCTTTATATATTCTTTTTCCTGCCCTTCCTTCATGCTATTCTACATTTGAAGACGGAAAGTTCCATTAGTCTCACTATTTTGACTATCATGGTTCACCAGGAAGAACCAAAACAAGAATAGCATGCCAAGCATCAATCATTTCTGGTGTTCCCCCTTTGAAGTTTGAGGCCCTATGCATCGGCATTGTAATGTCTGCAACTGAACCAGTCCAAATGAACTCACAATTGCTAGCTGATCCAAGAACTGAATCAGATCCCAAAACCTTCACACCCCATCTCCCTGTTATTTAGACCACTATCGATTCACGTATTGGTATCAATAACTTTGACAGCTCAACCAAAGTGGGATATAATGGTGTGGCAATTGCACGATTTTCTGATCACATAAGCATACAAACATGCCAACGCGATTCCGTTTTCTTTCTATTCCTTCCCATTTCCCTATCTAGTTTCTTGGTCTTCCTCCTAGGAAACCTTTATCTCACTTTCACCCATCAAAAAAGAAACCCAGTTAAACATATCATTAAGTGAGAGAGCAAGTGGGAGATCAAGAAATAGGCCAAGGCCACAAGGAAGTCACTCAGTCTTTTCCTATTGCAAAGTGGTGGTGATGCTCTGAAAACCATCATCACCCACAATGGGAACAGGAGAATTCAAAATCACCTGAAGAGACAAGAGTAACAGTTAAGAAGAGATCAATAGGCCAGGCCACCTTGTTATTAACATTGCATCAACACTTCATCTCAGAGAGACTTCAGGATAGAAGATTGCCCCCCAATGAGAGATCAAAACCCAAAAAACTTAATTGAGTATTTCACAGAAAATGAAAAGATCAACACTCATTAAAGTTTCTTAAAGAGAAAAGGGGGAATCATTTCTGCTACAAAATATATAATAAACCCTAAAATGTAAAACCGCAATAGAAAACCAGACCCAGCTGCTTTTCTTCAACATATCTTCAGAGTTTCCATTAAAACTCAGGAGTAACGCATGCCTATTTATCGGTAATTTGAAACTGTAGAAGATTGCCTGCCCGAAAGGTTCCAGAGAAAAACTAATGATCCCTTACAGTTGTAAATTTTGCGAACAAGAAAAGCAAAAGCAAGGACAATTATTTTCTCATAGAAATTATCAAAAACCTAATCTGTAAACCCCGAAATCTTAAAAGCTATGATTTGAGAAACTATCATATAATAATCCTGAATTATTATCAAAAACCTAATCTGTAAACCCCAAAATCTTAAAAGCTATGAATTGAGAAACTATAATCTAATAATCCAAAACCACGAGAGCCAAAATCCACACACACACACAGAGGAGAGAGAGAGAGAGAGAGAGAGAGAGAGAGAGAGTAGAGAGTTTAGATTAGGTATGTTGGAAGATTTGGTCCTAGAAAATTAAAGCCAGGTCTGTGGGTGGAGAAAAAGTAAAAGAGAAGGGGTTTTGTACGATAGCATAGAAAGGGCTGCAGGTTTCTTGAAGGTCACCTAATTTTGGTAAGAGGGATGTAATTTCCCCCTTCTCTTTTGTAGAGATACGGTTGTTTCAGCAACCTTCAGAGAACAAAGACAGTAACAAAAAGGTATTCTCCCCTGGGAATAGTGGAAGTTCTTCTCTTGTTTTTGATAAATCCAATATCTATGATGGCATCAAATAAAATATTTTGTAGATGGGGTAGTGGAAAGAAAATTTAATGGAAGACCAAGTTATGCGCAGACACATGCTCACATGTATGCCAAAGGCTTCCAAGCTTTAGAGACATTTGAGACAATCAGGTCAACCTGCATATTTAGAACTAATTACTATGACCCTGACAACTTATCAATGAACCACTAGCATCAATACCAATATCTCAGGTTTGGATTATAAACTTGATATGCTGGCGCATGGTAACATAACTTGATTTCGAACAATTACCTACTTCCTACCCTGACCCTTCCTAAGTGACCATGACTGTATTTAAGTGTATCGCTAATATGTTGAAAATCTAAAGCTTAATAAAACCCATAACAAATGCTAGCCCAAGATATATGTCTCTCATGCTGATATTCAGTCACATACAGAACCCCTCCACAACCAAAGCTCACATATAAAAAACCCCCACAACCAAAGCTCACTTTCAAATTAAGGGAAAAGACAGACATCAATCACCTGACATGACCAAACATGCATTTTTTTCTTGAAGTACTTAAATTGATGAATAAGGAAGGAGGTCCACGAGGAGCACTAGAATGGATAAATCCCCTACCTCAGCCCCCCATCTAACACTCTCAACTTAAATACCCCTCAACTTCTTACATTAAACGCAACCCTCACTATCACTAGGTTTCCCCTTCCCATGATTTTCATTTTCACAGGCCCTTTAGTGGGACCAGGTCAATTAATATAAGCCACGCCCCTGCTGCCAGATTGACCAAAAGCTATTTGTCGTGCGTAGTGTAAAGCTGGATCCCATCAAGGAAACAAGAAATTAGATGATCTACAGGTCCATGGATTGCGAAAAATCCCTCTAGCTCCTCTGTGGAGGAAGATTTATTACACAGGCAACAATGTGAGAAAAAGGAATTTTTTGGCAAACTTTTAATTCATTATTCCTGTCCCTGAACTGACAAGGGAAACAAAGGAGTTTAATGCAACACCTTTCCAGGGAAGAACATATACTTCACAAGTTTAGAGATATAAATTTGATGATGAGCTGAGCAATATGCTTGGTTAAAAATTACAATCCGGAACCACTTATAAATCAAGCAAGAGTCCAAAGAAACTTCTATAAGCAAATCATGATGAACCAAAACCAAAAGACGCTTCATAAACTTCAATGAGCAAATTCTCTTGAGAAAGCAATAATCATCTATGCAGATAATGCCATGAATATTAGGGTATATAGACACCATATGAAAATATCATTTGAAACATCATACATGTTTTGCCATCCCAAAATCTGCCAGCTTCACACGACCATTAGGATCCACAAGTATATTTGCCCCTTTAATGTCCCTGCAGAGAAAATATAGCTCAATGATACAAAATTAAAAGTAACTAATGAAAACTTAAAGGACGCAGCACATAACAAGAACACAGAAAGCTCTGCATCAACAAATAATACATATTTAGTATTGATGATGATACCATAAGTATATTCACCTATGGACAGTATTTTTATTGTGCAAATATGCCAAGCCTGAAAGGATTTGTTGAGTATAGCTGCGGATCACAGGTTCCCCAAACTGGCCATACTCTTGAAGAAGTTTATGAATAGAACCACCAGAAACATACTCAAGGTAAATGTAGAGCTTATCATCTTTCTGCTCAGAAAACAGATATATAACATCAACACATTGAAGCAAGAAAAAAGAAACAAACAGTTCTAAGCATACCACAATGTTGCAATTCCTAGAAGAAATTTTTCTAATACATTTTCCAATAATGATGCAAAGGGAAATGAATGCAGCAGAATGTACTAGCCTTACAATTCAAAAAAGAGTATGTACTAGCCCTTTTAATCGAACAGAAAAATCAAAGTTACACAACCATTAACAGTTCAAATGAAATGGAGCATCATCCCCACCATTCATTTGACACAAAATCAACATCATCAGATAGAACTCACAATTTAGAAAATCAAATTGTGCAGCTGTTAGTACCCTAAAAGCACATGCCATTTTCTTCTTTTTTGATAGTTAACCTTTTAAAAGCACATGTTATGTCGATATATTTGTGATTCAACCATTTCAAAAGTAGTACTTGCTAGTTGCTACCAACTTGCCCCCAAAAAAAAAAACAAGGAGAAAAATAATATGATTATGTTATGACATTATAAAGATAACTAAATTTATGACTAGTTTGTAATTTGGAAAAGAAAAAAAAATAAGACCCGTCCCAAGAAATTGTGAATATTCATATTACTATGAAACATGTGAAAGTCAAGGCATACTCTACTGATGGATTATTTCTGATGTTATAAACATTCAACATAACATCCCTTGGACCGCAACAGTCAATGGGTAAAATTGCTGACTAGTTGCTCTGAAGTGGCTATGCCTGAGGAGCAAATTAATGGAACTAAATCATTCATCATGGGATAAAACTTTTCACAAATAAGAAGTTTGCAAAAGTGTTAATTGCTATAGTTCCCATAAAATCTTTGTAAATAAATATTCTTCCTAGTGCTCCACATTCTTTTTTATCATCAATGAAAATTTTTATTACCAAAATAAAATCGCATAGGAACTCAAAAATATAAAACAAAGGTCAAGCTATTTCAAGACATCTCAAGATTCCAACAGCGAGGTGTCAACATAAAGTGCCTCTTGAAGGACCTTTAATAAATGACGGAATCAGTCTCCTGGTCAGCTCCCTAAGAATGTACACAAAGGTTAAATTCTTAGTGTCACATTGTTTCAAAAAATGGCTCACCTAGGCGGGCCAGGGCGATGAAGCCCTTCTGGGCGCTGGGTCCCCACCTAGCCCTTGGGGATGCCCAGGGACTGCACCTGCCCAGGGGCGAAAATGCCCCTTGTGGAGGGGTATTTTCATCTTTGTCCCTCCAATAGGGAGGGGGGGGGTTTTAGGTTCACATGTGACCTAAACCCCTTTTGTGACGTTTTTAGAGTGAAAAAAACTACAAAAAAAAACCACATTTCTCTTAGAAATTTTGGACAACTTGAAGAAAAAAAAATCTTGGGCCGCCCAAAAATTTAGGCAGCCGCCTACGTGCCGTCCAGCATTGTTTGGAACATTAGTGTCACAAATGTCAAAGATCTCACCAAATATTATAGCTATCATCCACAAAATAGAGGACACCATGTGACCATCTTACGACATTCAAACAACCACCCCTCCACTACTAATTGATCCCCTATTTGGAAAAGTCTAGAATCACATATACCCAATGGGCTCTCATTGCTCTGAAGTTTCCTAAATATCCTACTAGTTCCCAAATTGCCCCGTAAACAACCATCAAACGTTAGCTTGATAATGCACTTCCTCAGAGCAACCCAAACTGTCCTGGGTTGACAATGATGGACCTGACAAGGCCAAATCTTCTGACCATCAACCAGGTCAATGGCCCTGAAACCTTGGAATTCAGGTCAAACTGTCAAAGCAAAGCCCAGGCTATCACCATATTCCTAGTCCCCTCCTTGAGGAACAACTTGTGCACCCTTTGACCTCTGAAAATACAACCATTTCACTCTTTCCAAATACACCACATAGTGGATAAAACACTCAAATCGCCAGAACTCCCCGCCCCTAGGCAGGATTGCCACAGAGACACCACACCATTAGGTCCTCCACAGAAGTTGGGGTCATCCATTGCGTGCCAAAGAGGGTAATAACATAGGCACGTGTGGCCATAGCACAGCTACAATGAATAAGGAGGTGGCTTGCCGTTCCCTCAGCTTGTCATAAATTAGCAATCTGCATACCTTAAGGCAGTCAATCATCAAAATACTACGCATGCAAACCATCCAAAAGCTAAACCCCCACAAGGGGCCTGGACCCTTCAAACATCATTCAGATGAGATTTTGAACAAACCTAGGGATCAATGTATTATGAACAAATACATCCTTAAATAAACATGAGAAAATTAAGTCAAAACTAATCTGTCATTTTGTATGCTACCAACTTGGCATTCATAATTAACTCATCAGTTATCATGTCCCAGCTCAAATATTCAAGAGAGATCATTTTGAATATATTAATAAACTAACTAGGCAGCGGCATGAATGTAACACTGGATACAAGAACATCATAATCACGAAATACTATCTACTCTGGGAGTATGTGTCAGTGTCTCACTCATTTGTTCTTTTTCATGAATATTGATCTAAAGATGAACTGTAAATTCAAAATTCCTACATTGAGATTTATAAAGCATCTCAGTTCTAGAATCTATAGACTATAAGGTGCAATAATCAAACCATGAAAACTGGACTTCTAGTGTACAGTTGTGTACAATAAAATAAATATCTTAAACACTCTCAAATTCCATGCCATCCATCAACAAAGTAAAATGATAAATAAGAAGTAACAAGAAAGACAAAAGATGATCATGCGTGTTTGGAGAATCAATAAATGCACTACATTGCAAAAGATCTGCAATTATATAAAGGGGATTATCATAGATCATAGAAAAAGCAAGAAGGCATACTGTTTCAGAACCAAAATATTGCACTATGTTCTGATGCCGCAAGCGACTGAGAAGAGCAATTTCCTGCGAGTATTGGTACAAGTCAAACAAAGAAAAAAATGAATAAAGAAATCATATCCATATAAGGCAATGAAAATAATAATTACACTGAAATTTTCGAGAACTGAAAACCCATATAACTAGCTTCAAAAGAAGATAGACAATGATTCAAGGAGCCACCTGTGCTAGCTGTTTAACACTTTCCTTTGACTTTGAATCATCTGAGAATAGCGTGACTTCTTTCATTGCACACATTTCACCACTCTCACTGCAAATCAAAAACTAAGGTAAGGCCAGCACCACGCACAAAAGAAAGAGCATCCATAAATGTTTCATGAGTACATGCTTACGAAAATATTAAACTAGCAAAAAAGAAAAAAAGGTTTACACAAAGTAAGAAACCAAGTGTCAATGTTTTGTTGTTTATTTCTAATTTCAATGAATCACCAATGTAAAAGAAGCGCATGCCAATCAGAAAGGTGTACCACTCCAACTGCTTCATCACAGATTACAGAAGTAAAAGAACATCTTTTGAAAAATATCATATAACCTAAAGTTTTGAGTAAAAGACCAAAGGTAACAAGGTTAATAAAAACCGCAGGGGTCATTTATGCATTCACAGTTTAACATTTCACAATAACCAATATCTGATAAACTCGAAGTAAGATCAAGATAACTATAAGCAAATGACTATGGAAAGCCATGGCCCCCCAGGTTATCACCAACCAATGAAACATGGAAAGAGAGTAGGACAACCAGAAAAGATCATAACCCCTAAAGTGTGACGGTTATCCATTGTACACTGGAATATAGTATACCTTTCCTTAGATCAAATAGAGGTAAGAGCTTCCTACAATAATATAACACAGTTGAGATGCTTACTTGTTGAAACCAAGATAAACATGCCCGAATGTGCCCCTTCCAAGCAACTTCCCTTTCTTCCACCTTGAACCAGGACTCGGAGGATTCTCAGCTTTTCCAGGGCTTCGTGGAAGCGGAGATGAACCAGCAGCCATCGAGCTTGATGGGGAAAAAGGAGAAGGAGTTGATATTGTCAAAGGGGGCAAAGGTAAACGATGGCATTGGTGTTTTCCCTCTTCAGGCCAACTGCTTGGTGATTCAGGCCCTGCACCTCCAGCTCGTGGATGGAGAGGGGTGACAGCACCACTGTGTACCCTTGAGCTTGGACCAGGGCTAGTCATCCTAGGGCTTGGTATCGGTGAACACTCTGGACTACCCCTACTGTGCTGACAAAATAATTGCCCTGATATATCTCCTCCCATTGAATTATGCCCTGAATTTTGACCAGAACCAGGGCTCGAGCAATGACCCGATCCAAAAGGACCTGCATCTGGGTAAGGTTTTGTTGCCCAAAACCCACGATTTGGATGCTGTTCAGAGCCAAACACTCTCATTGGACTTCTAGATGGGCTTGATAATGAACTGTCAGGAGCACTTGCAAATGCACCATAGTGGGGAATCTGTAAGTTTGGCGGGTGCTCAAGTGTGGTAAAGGGTCCTCGCTTTGGTGATGTTGAGAGACTTTGGTTGTTGGGCAGTTGGGTAGACGGCTTCAGCATCTCTCTTGAGTTCTTTGGGCTGAGCATAGGGGAGTGACTTGAATGTAGGGCACTTAAGAAAGAGACTCTAAATGTTAAAGCAGTTCAAGCATTTGAATCAAGAAAGAGAAAAATTATAAAATAGAAGTCCCTGCTTTCTTTGCTGAAACAACGGAAAGCAACTGGAATAGAAATTCAAATAAAACAAAGAATCAAACCACCAAATGAGAATACCCTCAAATGGCATGACCTTGCCTTTTAAAGCCACACAACAGTCAAATGCATTCCGATCCTTACAGAGATTGAAAGCAACATGAATTTGGGGGAGGGAAAAAAAAAAAGGACAGAAACATTATCAAAAGGAATTTAGCACTCTTCAATGATATGCGGTTGGCCATTTAAACATCGTGCAACTCAAAAAGGCATTGACATCATTTCAAGGGGTGCTCCCATCCACATTCCTACTCTGCGTTCTCAGTTAAGATAACGGGTTAGAGGCGTCTTATTTTCATTTTGTCCAGACGGTTTGAAAAGTTCTGAAAGACATCTTAAAATTTAAGTTGAAAAAACCAAAGGGTCCTTAGCTAAGTGAGATTTTACTTTTGCTTCTTGGAAAATGAAAAGCTAAAGAAACATAAAATCAATTCATAAGGAAATCCGACAGAAGTGTAACATAACAGAAAGAAACCATGGATCCAAAGGAGTATGAAAAAGCATAATGAACAGTGTCAGCACTGTTCAAAAAAATGATCCACAGTGGAGAGGGAGTGGACCCACCAGGCCACCGCCACCAGAAAATGAGATGACCCAAAATGGTCTCTCTCTCTCTCTCTCTCGCATGCACACAGAGGAAGAAAGCATAGAACGAAAGGAGTATGAAAAGGTATAATCAATGCCGTTAGCACTGTTCAACGAAATGATGCACGATGATGGAGAGGGGGGAGTGGACCCACAAGTACCAGACAATGAGATGATCCAAAATGGTCTCTCTCTCTCTCTCTCTCTCATGTATATATGAATATCCCAAAGGACCATGGATTCCAATCATGAATTATGTATATGAAGATTCCAAAGGACCATGATTTTCCATAATACATGATAGGCATAGCATACTTCAAGCTATGTATCAAAATCCAATCAAATAACAACTGGATGTACCTGAAACATGGATCCAAAGGAGTATGAAAAAGCATAATGAACCGTGTCAGCACTGTTCAAAAAAATGATCCACAAAGGAGAGGGAGTGGACCCACAAGCACCAGACAATGAGATGATCCAAAATGCTCTCTCTCTCTCTCTC
>NW_006494916.1:4823091-4840521 GCF_000471905.2 Amborella trichopoda | reverse complement strand
GTTTTCTTTTTTTGTCCCTGATTAGGGTTTTTGTTGCGAAAGCTAAGGTTTAAGGATTTAGGATTTTCTCTGATCCAGTCATATTTTGAAGGTATTAATAGGAGAAATTAGGACTTTGATGCTAGTCGTGTTAAATAAACATTTCCATTCTGGGAGGCTTTGCAGTTTTTAGGAGGCTTTATATGACCACTGTGGATGGCAGTAGATAAAACAAGATTAAGACATGATTAATTCCTAATTTATGGACCCAATGTGAAATTAATTGTAAATTATTTAAACCATAATTTATTTAATGATAGATCTTACATAACAAGCAATATGGTTTCAATTACATGGAGTTAACCAGTCTCTCATAAATCGAAACCTTTGTGTAGCTTCTAGCCTTGGCTTGGTTCCAACAATGCATAGTTTCCTATAGTGCTTCTTAGAGTGGAATGGTCCACACAGATAGTATATATAAGTTACAGTAATGGTCATTCCCCACACTCCTAAGAATAGCTAGGGCACCATGAAAATTACTTCTAATGGTTACTTCATGGTAAGTTTAAAAAGAGGGAAATTGTAGATAAGGAGATTCCCAAATGCTGTGACCTCAAAACCATAGGGTCCCAACCTAGTTATTTCCGTATACTTGACCTAAAGCCTAGCCTTTGAACCTGCCTAATAGCTTAATACAGTCGTCTTAGACACTCCTGAGCACAACAAAATACTGAAAACTACTATGTGCACCAACATGACATTCAAAAACTTGAAAACCGATATCTTGTAATTTTAACACCATAGACTCCTCATAACTCACCCAAATTGGGCTATATTTAGTTCTAGATAACACTATAACCTTTTCAACTATCCAGGAATCACTTAAATTTGATACATAGTTACAAAATGCTGACCAAACTGCAAAATTTCTATTTCGATCCCTAGTACCACTCCACCAGAATCCCGTGCAAGTCTAGTGTGGTCACATGGCCATTTTTGCCTAGTTTTTTCATACCTCTATGAAAGCAAACCTACCAGGTCACATGGGCCCACCTAAGGTGGCAACTCTAGAAAACACCCCAAATGCTTTGGAAACACATGTTTAGTGCCTGGGATCCCAAAGCGAGAACTACTCAGACTCGTATGAGACCCTATTAGGGTTACAATACGATCGATGGCTCAAATTGATCGTATTGTAAATTTGACGTTAAACCCTAATTCCACCCCTTTTACCATTTTTTTCTTCAAACCCTAGGAACCCTAGGACTCCAATCCCTTGGCTAGAATCCTAATAGCTAGAAACTTTATTGAAACTCTAAGGAACCTCGACCCTAACTCTCAAAAGTCAAAAGCGACCTTAAGGCCCCATAAACCTAGCCTATGGTGTACTATTAATTAAGCCTTAGACCACCATAGTTGCCTTCACTCCCAAGGCCAACAAATATTTGACAAAACTCAATCAAATAAAGTGTCTATAGCCCAAAACTCTACAAGACAAAGGAATAGCCCCTCCGCATCAACTGCTTTGACTCAGGCCCTAACTCTAGGTGCTGGGCTTGTGAGGCCTGTTTTGCACGAAGTCAGCATACACTCCTTTCTATTCTTTTCCTTTATTTTACTTTTAGTCACTGTTAATTCTTCTCTTTTTTCCTAAACATTTCATAACACTTTTTTCTTCCTGTTTTCAAAGTCTTCTAAAGCTTTTTTTTTTGGGTTTTGATGAATCTTAGCCGACATGGTCGGTGGACTGTGAAATGGTGACCACAAACTCATCCTCTAATAGTTCGTAATTTGATGGAACCCCGTCTGATATTCAAATTCGATTTAGTTTAGGAGATGGATCAAAGTGAAGGAAGGTCTCATTTTTCTTGCCTAATAATTTTCGTGTGTAAATAGTAGCAAATAATCTTTTGAGGGTTTCATCAAGAATCTTGATCATGTAAAGATAAGCTTCATAGCTATAGTGGTGGTGGTGGTAGTGGGGAATACTTAAAATAGACATTATCATTATTTTTTTCTTAAATTAAATAATATAACAAGAAGAAGAGGAATAAACTAGGTTGCAACCTCCCCCAACTAGATATATGGAACTTAATTATTGGGGACCCTGAGAGGACTGGGGTTGAAGGCATCGTTATATAAAACAATGGAGTTATATTACTACCAAACTCAGGGCTTCATGGACTATGCACTGAGAATGAGGCCCCATCATAGGCCCACTACAAGGTATGAAAGTGGCAGATGGCCTCACACAGGATCATCAAGAAAAGGAATGTTGTTAAACTTATGAAACCCTAGAGAGAGAAAATGAAGAGCACCTCAATCCTATTCATTCAATACAATCAACGATTTACATTCTAATGTATATATATACACATTAGACAGAATTACCCTTGAGGGTAAATAATAAAAGAATGTCCTATATAATATTACTAAAGACAAACAATCTATCCCTTAGGACACCCCCTTAAACCGAGCATGTATCTTGTACATCGAGAGCTTGTCTATGAACTCATCGTGTCTTGGTCGGGTCAGAGCCTTAGTAAACATATTTGTCAGTTGATGGGATGAAAGAACAAAGGTCATGGAAATAGCACCAGATACCACCTTTTCTCTAATGAAATGATAATCAAATTTTTATGTGTTCAGTGCGAGCATGGAATATAGGATTGGTTGCTAGTCGCATAGTACTTTGATTATCACAAACTAGAGTGGTTGGCCGAATTGTGGAAACACTAATCTCCTTAAGGAGCATACGTAGCCAAGTAATTTCTGTTGCGACAATACTCATGGCTTTATATTCTGACTCTATATTGGATTTTGATATTGAGGCTTTTTGCTACCCTAGGAAATGAGACGCATTCCCAATAAGATACAAAATCCTGTAATGGACCTTCGATCATTGGGATACCCTGCCCAATCAGCATCAGAGTATTCTTTGAGGTCAGGTAAGCTAGAGGAAGTATATAATAAAACATCATGTATATAACCCTTTAAATACCTCAAAATCTGTTTTGTGGGCTTCCCAATGAGGTTGGAGGGGCGCGGCATGAATTGACATATTGCATTCACTGCATAAGCAATGTCAGGCTATGTGAATGTGAGCTATTGAAGACTACCAACAACACTTTTATTCAAGAAAGGATTAGATAATAACTCCCATTCTTCAGTCCGTAACTTTCGATTTACTACAGCCGGGTTGGAAATAGCTTGCATCCCAACATCTTTGCTTTTCAAAGTAAATCAAGAATATACTTATGTTGGGTGAGAAACAATTCCTTGTTCTGTCTGATGAATTTTAATACCCAAAAAATATTTTAGTTCTCCAAGATCTTTCACCTCAAAGTTCAACTTCAATTTCTCCTTAATATGTTCAATGCCTTTAACATCATTTCCAGTAACAATGATGTCATTTACATAAATTAGAAGGAGGATAATTCATGAAGATGATCTTTTTAAAAATAGGGAGTAGTCAACTTTGTTTCTTTAAAAACCACTACTATGAAATAGACAATTGAATTTATCAAACCGTACCCGAGGAGCTTGCTTGAGTCCATAAATACACCTTTTAATTTGTATACATAATGAGGTCGTAAGGGGTCTTCAAATCCTTTGGGTTGTTGCATGTACACTTCCTCCTTCAACTCACCATAAAGAAATGCATTTGTCATATCAAGTTGATGGAGTTTCCAATGAAGCATAGATGACAAAGCCAGGATGCATCAAATAGTGCGGGCCTTCATAACTGGACAGAAGGTTTCATCATAATCATGTCAAAATCTTGACTAAACCCCCTTGCCACTAGTCGGGACTTCAACCTTTTAGCAGAGCTATCAGATCTGACCTTAACTATAGACACCTATTCGGAGCCCACAAAATTTTTGCCTTGAGGCAATGACACTAATTCCCAGGTATTTTAAGTGCATAATCTCTTCTTTCATTGAGGCCAACCACCCAATGTCAGAGGCAACTTCTTCATAGGTGGTTGGTTCATGAATTTGAGAAATTTGTATTGCAAATGCTTGATAATTGGAAGACAATCTCTCTTATGAGGTAAAACTTTCAATATGGTAGTTTGTTCTTATGGACTTAGAGGTGGTATCAGAAGAGGGAATGGTTGCAGTGTAAACCTGACAGTTTGACAAAAGTTTAGGAGGTTGTGTTGAGCGAGAGGAACGACGTAGTGCTATAGATGAAGTTTTAAAGGGATAAACCCTGTGGCAAATGTGATGCATCTAAGTTTGAAGTACGAGACAGAGAAGATGGTGGTGAAATGGCTGCCGAGGAAATTGGTTGTACATCGGACCTATTAGAGTGAGGAGATAATTGATGAGAGTGATGTTGTTGAGATGGTTCATTTATAACTTCAGAGGAGAGATAAGCTTTTGAGTGTGCTTTTTCTTGGAATTGAAAATGTACTGAAATAGGTACATACATATTATTTGTCATGCCATTACTTGTGTGAGTTGGGGAACCCTGGTCCTTAAAATAGAAATGAGTTTCATCAAATTTTATATGTCTTGCAATAAAGAAACGATGGGACACCTTGTCGTAACAACAATAATCTTTGTGTTCTGAGCTGATCCAACAAACCCACACTCATAAGCCTTAGGAGAAAATTTATTTCTTTGAGAAGAGTGAATATGTGGGAAATATATACAACCAAAGATACAAAGAAAAATGTAATCTGTTTGCTACAAAAAATCTTTTGAAAGGGAATTATGAAAGATAATATAGAGCTTGGTATCTGTTAATCAGATATACCTCAGTAGAAAAAGCTTTTGGCCAAAGGAAATGTAGTAGGCCACTAGCATACATCATGGAAAGACTGCTCTCAACAAGATGTCGGTGTTTGCATTCAACAACACTATTTTGTGCTGGAGTGTAGGGATACGAATATTGATGGTGAGTTCTATGTTGAATCAAATATTCATTAAAATTATGTGAGGTGAATTCACCTCCACCATCAGACCTAAAAGCCTTGAGTTGGCAAGCAAATTGATACTTAACATAAGTATGAAATTTAACAAAACAATTAAACACATCAGATTTTTGTTTCAAGAAATATATCCAAGTATATCGAGTATAATCATCGATAAAAATAACATAAAACCTAGAACTAGATAAAGAGGTAACTGGAGCTGGACCCCAAACATCACTATGAATTATATCAAGAGGAGCATTAGATTTTCTATTAGTTGAGTCAAGTGTAGATTCAAAGTGTTTTCCTAACTGACAAACTGAACACAATGAACCAGAAGATAGGTCATCAACAAAATTAGGTAGAGCTAACTCTTTTCAAAGACGACTAACAATAGATAAATTAGGATGGACTGGATGCTCATGCCACAAAATAGAAGCGCTTCCTCTAACTTTGGAGATAATAGTAGCAAGACCATAAAGTTGATCATTTTGTAGCGCATATAAGCCTTCCCTCAACACCCCCTCAGCAATCACTTTCCCACTTTGTAGATCCTTCACAAAATAACCATGAGGGGTAAACTCAAAACAACACCTACAATCTTTAACAAATTGAGATAAAAAAATAAGTTGTTTCTTTAGTTTGGGAACAAGTAAAATAATTGGGAATATTTAAAGGACCAAGGGTAATGGAAATAGTTACAAATCCAATGTGGGTTATAGGTAAAGTAGTACCATCTCTAGTGAAAACCATGCAGGGATTGTGGTAAGGGATCATACCTCAAAGTTGAGAGTTGTTATCTGTCATATGGGCAGTTGCACTAGAGTCCATAATCCAAGATTGATCAGTTGGAGTGGTGACCGATAGGTTGCTGAAATCATGGACTAGCGCATTGTGAGATGTGAACTAGTTTTTATGTCCTATCAGTTTTTATCAATGTGTCCATGTCTTCCACAATACTGACAGGTTACACGAGGTGGTGTACCTATTCTTGGCTGAAGAGGTTGATGGTAAGATGGGTTGACTCCCAGAATGCCTTGGTAATTTTGGTTGCGACCTCTACCTCCATAACGGCCACGTCCTTGGTCATATCCACCATGGAACCTGGTGATGTGTTCACCAAGGCTTGAGGATTACTTTCAGCGACCGATGAAGATACAAATCGAGCTTCACATGTAAGAAGGGATGATTGAAGCTCTAAAAAAGACAAGAATGGAGGCTTGGTCACAAGGGAAGTCTCAAAGGACTTAAACTCTAAACCAATGCCTTTGAGAGTACAGATGACAATGTCTTGATCACTTACTGGACTGCCAATTGTTGTAACATAGTTACATATAGTTTTGAACTTGTTCATATATCTTGTCATTGATTGATGTCCCTTTTGTAAACTCAATTCAGTTTTAAGTTGGAGAACAATGGCAAAAGTTTCTCTTTGATAGGTATTGTAAAGTGCTTCCCACACTTCTTAAGTTGTCTTTAGGTGCATCACTTCAGAAAGCAAATCATCGGAGGGAGTAGAGAGCAACCAACTCAATAATGTTTTATCTTGTCATTCTAGGAACTTAGGGTCAAACTCTCTCTTAGTGGGTTCCTTTGATAATTCTAGATTCGTTTCTTGATTATCTTGTGGTTTCTCATAGATAAATTTGTACTAGACCCATCAAGATAATTTTCAAGATTCAAACATTCAATACAATTTAAAACTTGGACCTTCCATTTGAGGTAGTTGTCTCTATCAAGTTTAATTGAGATGAAAGGTGTGAAACTCAGCGAGGCCATAAATAAAAGCTACACTTGAGGTTTTGGAAGTAAAGTATTCACCATAAAGGACAAATTCTAACAATTGCCAAAGTTAAAGGACAAACAAAACTTACTTCAATAGGAGGAGCTTTTTTTTTTTTGTTTTTTGTTTTTTCTTTTGAGAGGTAAAGAAAATGAAGATAGAGAAGAGTAAGAAGATAGAGGTAACTGGGTTCCTTTTATGCAGTAATGGTGAATGAAGAGAAGAACAAGCAGAGAATGAAGGCGTATTGGAGAGAGAATACGAGATGTCAAGAAATTCAGAGAATAATCAAGAAATTGTTTAAGGAGGGAGAGAGAGAAAATGAGTTGAGGAGAGATATGGCAGGAAGCGAGGTCGACCAGGTCGAAGCTCTAACACCATGTTAAACTTATGAAACCCAGAGGAGAGAAAGTGAAGAGCACTTCAATCATATTCATTCAATAGAATGTCCTATACAAAATTGTTAAGGACAAACAATCTCTCTGTTAACAAATGCCTGCAATGTTATAAGTTGTTGTAATTTGGAACTCAGGATTCCATGGTAATTAGATCCGATTATCTACGAGAACAAAGCCATTTTGGATAGGATTGCACCACAATTTCAACATTGCTATAGGGAAAGCAAACTAGAGTAAGATGTTTTGGTACATGAGGGCTCATCACAAACAATTTCGCTTGTCAATTTTCAGTATAGAGAACTCTTGCAAGTTTTGTCTTGCTATCATAAAATATCGGTGTAAATGTATGTCTTTAAAAATTAATAGAAATTTCAAAGTTAATATTTAGAAAATAAATATTTTATTCATCATCATTATCATAGCTTTTTTTCAATTATTTGGAGTCGGCTACATAAAAATAATTATATTATACAAAATCTACTAATTTGAGGTAATGACAAAATTAATGGTCATCCAAATATGGAGATACAGCAACTAAAAGAGAGTGAACTCCTATGGGGGGAGATACAGTAACTAAAAGAGAGTGAACTCCTTTTGGGGAAGAGCAAACTAGTTGATGTAGAGAGAGACAAAGTGTTAAGAGTATTACAGGCAAAACACTGTATACAGGCACCCATGGGGAAAAAGCTATCGTTAGGTTTTTGTTTCAAGAGTATTTTTGTTATTTGTTTCATTGGAATTATTTTGCTTTATTAGAAGTTGTGTGCCTACACCGAGGTAAGAAGCCGTGGAGCCTAACCGATTTTATGGTTTAAGTTTGGTGGCTACTGTTAGTACAGGAGTTTTCTTGCTCTTTTTCCTATGGACAATCAACAAATTTTGACTTACTTTGAGCAGGGCAATATACAGGCTTCATTCATCCAATCACGATCTCATACTGTTCCGGTAATGTTAATGCACTGTGTGAAACTTCAGTGCCATCTCGCCGTCTTGTAAACAAACTCTGACAAAAAAACCGTGCTCTCTAACCCTATATGCCTGGTTTTACAAGGAACAAAAACCCGAAACTTTTTGAAATGGAAATTGATGTCATAATGGCCTCCAGTTATTTCCATGCCTCCATGTTGCAACACACTGTAACCATGCTTATGGAATTTGCTCATCCCACTATTCAACAAGCAAAAATGCACTGTAACTCTTGAAAATGGTACTCATAGATAGAATCACGTGGTTTTAATGACTTCTTGGAGTCTAAGAATTGTGTGCAGGCATTGATTTCACATTATAGGGCCCACATGGTGCTACCATAGGAAATTCACAAAGGAATTTTGGAAAACTAGGAGTACAAAATTGTGAATATATAGGATTTTAAAGTTCAAAGTTATGAAACAATTATATGACTTCAAAACTATAGAATCCAAAATAAGTAGCATTTTTTTTTTCGTTTGGGATAATTTAGTGGGGACCCAAACTATAGGCCCTATCTGTTTTTTCAGATAGATTACGGAGTTAGGTTTTTTTTGAAGGAATCAATAGGGTGTGTCAGTCAGCAGAATTGAAAACTACAACATGATAACTCGATATGGGAGTGCTACCACCACCACCCAGCCCCTTTCCTATAACTAGGAGTATGTTGGTTTGGCTACTTTTAGTTTGGTGACTTTTAGACTCTTGGAATTGAGAATGCATGGCCTTTGAGCAAGAGAGAGTTACTCATCATGTAAGACATACTTGATTGCATGTCAGATGCCAACATGGCAACTAAATCCAAGCCAGCTAATGAAATGGGCCCCATTGCTAAAGTAGTACAAATGGTGACATGGAATATATACATTGGTTACCTAATCAATGGAAACATTTAAGATTGTAAGCTAACTTGGATCTCAATGAGATGGGCCCAAAATCATGCCTAACTACATGGGTGCCATGTTCACATATATCAAGCATACTTGTGGAGCTAATGTGGCATGAGGGACAATGTTAGGTATGAAATGGTAGTGAAGAGAACATGGTAAGGGTCAGGAGCACATGAGGGGCACATGAAGGCATATGGTTTTGGAGTCCAAACAAGGCCAACAATGATGCCCTCATGCTTCCTAAAGCTTATCCATTGCCATTATGATTGTGTCTACATTCATTCCATCTAGAGTTTGTTAACAAACATAGATCCTACTTCATTATATCTTTTTCTAGTAAAGATTTGTGAAACCCATTCTTCACACTATTGTTCTCTACTCACAATGTCCCCTTGCCCCAAGATCGCTAGCCTTCACACACATGCAAAGTAGCCTCTATCCCACACTTTTTTTCTTCAAATTCAAAAACATTTCAAATCTAGGTGCATCAACACTGACCCTGGATCAATTTTATTTTTCTTACATAAATTGTCATTCCCATAGGCACATAGATACATGTATAATATAAAAAAAGTTCAGATTATTTAAATATCAACTCGATTGATGCATCTGATAGTTTATTACTTTACATTGATTGCTATCACAAGAGCGATATGGACATTTTTTAAAGGAAAAAGTTTATAAAAGGTTGAGATTTTATATGGAGTGTTTCGAAGTTGGAAAACCTTCTAATGGATCCTCTTGACGTCAAGATGTATGGATATAAGAAAAAAAGAAGAAGAAGAGAACTTTAAGTCAAAGAATTAGTACATCTTATAACAAGTTATCTGGACCATCTATTTTCTTTCAATTGATTATGGATCTGCTTGATCTATACTATTTTTTGAATTTTTTTTATTTTATTACCAGGGTCGAATACAAATTTTTAAGTCATCGTAAGGTTTCTTATACTAAAATTACATCTCACCTTATGCAAACCTCACCTTTTTGGAAATGATGCATCTTCTATAAGGCTTAGGCTTTATAAAAACAAAGTAAAGCTTTTCCTTAAATTCTCACTTTGAGCATAAGGAGTCTCCATAATGGGTCTAAAATCAATTTCGAACACCGATTATGAAATTTAAAGCTAAAAAAATGATACGGATGTTAAGGATCAGTGAATACTTATTTTTAGGACGAAATGGACGGTTTAGATAATGTATTATAATATACACTATTTTAGAGCTTGAAATCCTAAATTTTTTTTACAACTGTAATGGTCAAGGCCAAGATAATCAATGGGAATGTTTTCTCATGCAAACTACAACTTTTGTGACTTGTTTGGTGAGGCTTTACTTATTTCAATAAGACCGCAGCCCTATCAAAACATTTTCCTTTTGGAAATATGTTACCTAGTTTTGTGAAACTCATGACCGTAGGGATTCACGGAGGCCAATTTCCATTTTCAGGGTTTAAAATGTTGAGCAGCACATACGCTACAAACGGCACTAGAAATAGAGCGCCTATGAGTGCTCCTTGGGGAGTACACTGTACACTTACTCTTTGACCTCCTTAGAATTACTTTATTGATGTAAAATTGTGAGTTCCACTTTAGAATTAGAAGAGGGTGTCCCAAATAAAGAAAAACAAAGAAAAAGAAGGATTTTGATTTTCTAAAAACTTAAATCTAACCATCTAGAAATTGGACATTTTTTATTCAATCTTAGGACAATCACCATTTTTGCCTGGTTGCTAGTTTGAACGGGATAAATCCCCTCAACCTAGGTCTTAAAAATACTCCTAGATTGCTTTATCCATTTTTAATGCCCAAATCCAAAAGTAATACATGGCATCCATATTCGGATCTGGATCCGATTAGATCTAGAATACTAAGATTTAGATCTAGAATTCGGGTTTTGAATCCGGAAATTCTCATCCATAATTTTTGTTTGGCAAAAAAACCATCCCTTGATATTTTTCTTTATTTTTATTATGTCCTGTTTTTTGTTGTTAACCTTAAAATCTAAACCAAAATCTAATGATTGAGATGAAGAACTTTACATAGCAAGGTGCCAAAGACAAACCCCACCTCGATGGTAGTTTTGTCATTCATGTCCTAAGTTTTTTTTTTTTGGTTGGGACTTCATTTCCATGGAGGTTTTTGATTTAGAAATGAGATCTGCTTTTGGGGATAAAAGGAAAAGGAATTGCCCATCTAATGATATGACTGACTTCATTAGATGCCAATAATGATTGGGCTTTGAAAGGGGGAGGGGAAAATTATGAGCGTTGCAAAACACAGTTCTTCAAAATTAAGGTAAAGAAGTTCAAATATTTTGCGAACTTGTATTTATTTTATCAATTTTGTTTATCATTTTTGGGAACATTAAACTTTCTTTTAACCCGCCTCAAGTCCGGATAAAGGAGGTGTATTGTGTTAGATAGACAATCAATATAAAACTTTGTCAAAACTTTCATAAATGACTCGACCCCAATTAGTTGAAAAAAACTATGATGATAATGATGTTGATATTTGGAAACATTAGTTGGAGGTAACCTTTGAAAATCCAGGTCAACTAGGCGAATTCGTCATCTAGGAAACCAATCTTGATTGGTAAAACAACCATCTGGGTGGTAGATCGCCCGGTTTGGACCAATCCGGCTGTAAAAAATTAAAAAAATGGTTAAAATTTCGAAAAACTAGTTTTTAAGGTTTTTTTTTTTAATGGGATATTGTACTATGTATTTCATTATTTTACTGATAATAAGTAAATATAGAGAACCTATTTTTAGAGTTTTCATAACTAAGAAATCAAGAAATTGAACCACAAGAAGTGGTAGATTGAAAAGTAGAATACTAAAGAAATCAATAATTGTTTGTTACAACACAAGCAACTAAGAGTAAAAGAGATAGGGAAGGCAGAGGAAGAAGTGAGATGATAGAAAGAGAAAGACAGAAAAAAGGGAATTGGAGAAGAGGCGAATTGAAATGGGCTTTGTTGAAAAGCAAAAATGTGGAGAAACTAGAAAGGCTAGGAGTGCAATTAGAGGAGTGAGAAAATGATACCCAAAATTGAAAAATGTTGGAGTGAGAAAGTGCAGCAAGGTGGGGGCATGCAGTAAGCTTAGAGATAGAAAGGTGGGGAGGAGAACTTAGAATGAGAAATGCCAGAGAAAGTTTAGAGAGAGAGAGAGAGAGGTGCGTGGAATGAAGTGTAAGTTAGAGAGAGAGAGCCTATAGTTACTAGGTAGGATGAACATAACATAACAAGGGGAGTGGTGAGAGTGTATAGATCAAAATACAAGAACTTCCACTTGACAATGTATACAATTTTGATAATAGAACTCAAAACTTACAAATTACAAGTCTCAATTTCAGCAACATTACTGATATTACAGTCAATGAACACTTCTTATATACTCAAAATAGAGGCGATACAACTCAATTTGGGTCCCTTGTCTGAGATAACCCAAGAAAACTCAAAAAAAATTGGTGTATAACACTTGTATGAGGTGCTTTTAAAAATTCAGCACCATGCAAATTTACAATGCAAAATTATATATATTATGACACCATAAAACTCATCAAATAATGATATCCATATCACAAATACACAAATGCTCAAGCAAACAATGCAACATGATCATGGGAAGCCAATCGGAGTACTCGGTTTACGACCTTAAATCTTGGTTATGTGCTATAGTGTGACATGTGATGACATATCTCAAATTCCAGCCAAATTCAATCTATCAAAGGTGGGAAGCCAAGCATATACTGATTCACACTTTAGAACATGTTAGTTTTTTTTCAAAAGTCAAAATGGTCAAACAAATAGTGGGCACGTGGGAGAAAAAGAGAGACTAGATCACAAAACCAGTTTCAAATTTCACAAGATTTTTTGCTACTGACTCTCCTTATAAAATCACCATTTAGGTCCATCAAATATGAGTTACAATTGACTTATTGTGATGTCAAAATCTCTGAGAAATATCGGTCAATTAAACTCCTAATTCCATAAAGAAAATCTAATAGAAACTTGATCAATCAAGTATGGATGAAACCATTAACTATATGGATGTGAATCACCATTTAGATCCATCAATGAATAGTTTTAATTGAATGTTCTTGGAAAGTATTTGAGAAAATATCATAGAAATTAGATCAATCAAGCATGAAAGAAGCCATCGACAATATGGATCAATCTTAGATCAAGGAATTATGAATCAAAAACTTTAGAGATGAATATATTTTGTTGTAATTTGGATTTTACATCAAGAAAGAACTTCTAAATCAATGGAAGAAAGATTAGATCTTACTCAATTGAAGGAACTCTTGGTTGCTAGATCATCCATGACTTTGATGTAGCTTGAATTGATGATCAATGGAGCTTTCCCTCACTACAATTTGATCACTCACTTCACTCAAGTTTTAATCTCATGGAGGAAGAGAAAGAAAGAAAGAAAGAGAAATTGACTCGGACATAACACACTAGAGGTAGAGAGGGTGGCGTACCACTTAGAGAAAGAAACTGAAGACTCGATGGTGTAGGAATGAATAAGGGGATATTTATAGGATTTTAGCTACCAAGTGTATAGATGATGAATCTAAGCATGGTATGTCATCATGTTATAGTTATGTAGAGAGGCTTGATCATAACCCATCATCCACCATCATGTTATCTTGATGTGGTATGGATTTAAACACTTTTATCTTCTTTTTTAAAAACCATAATTCATTCCAAATTCTTCTTGTATAAAGTGAAAGAAAGACTAATGCGATCTTGCCAGGGAATTTTTTTTTTTTTTTTCTTTTCACCCTATTTTTTTCTTTTTCTTTTTTTTTTTTGGCAAAGATCACTTATAAGTAGTCTTATTACAATAATTCTTGCTTCAAAGAAAAGAAAAATAGCAAATCCAAGATCTTAAAAACCTTGATGCCATTAAACCAATTTTCTTTAAACAAAGAAAGTATCCACAATTCTTATGCTTGAGAATATAAAACCAATATAATTAAATATAGCAAGAAACAAAAAAAAAAGAGTGCCGGAGATTACCTCAACCGGACTTATTACACCCCACACCGAGTCACCAACATCCGATGGTGCGGGATCCACAGTTTAACTTCAATCTCGAACCGAAAAAGTAAACTTCGGCCAAACTGAGTATTCACCCTTAAATCTCTACAAACTCTAACTTCCAAAATTTGCTTGGCATATCCCTAATTTCCCAACCCTTAGTATCTTTAAAGCATGTGAGAGAAAGTGGGAGACCTAGGGTTGGGGTATGCTCCTCTAGAATCTTCGGAGAGAGAGGGTTAAATAGAGAAAGTTGGAGAGAGAGACCCAGAGAAGAGAGAGTGGGGTGTACCCCTATGGGTAAGAGAGGAGAGAGAGAGTTGTAGGAGAGAGAAAAGTATAGAGAATAAGGAAAGGTGCACCCCTATTTTATAGAGAAAAATTAGGTTTAGGGTTTCTCATATTTTGCCTCTTTTTTAAGATTGAATATGGACCGTTGATCAGGGTGACTTGTGAGGTGAGAGATCTAAGCCATCCATTCCATAAATGAGCCATCAACATTATAGAATATGCTTGGACCATTGTCCCCCTTCCCTTAAACCATTTTCTCATCAATATATTTAAATAAATTGAATCTTCTTTAAATATTATTCATTCCATAAAATAACATATTCTTTCTCATACTATTCAAAGAAATGTCAAGTCAAAATATGCTTTTAATATTTAGGATAAGATGTGGTCAAACTTTTCCATATCTAATATTAGATCACATGCTACAATATACTTTTCCTAAATTTGAATAACTTGACAACAAAACAAACAACCACGAGGTGGGGCATGCCCCCCATGTGTGGCACATGTGGGCCCCACCCACATGGTACATGGTGGGCCATGTACACTATGAGCCCCCATAATATTTAACAAAATAATTTTTAAAATATTATTTGAACTTTATACTTTTGTAAAATCAATAAATTTATTTTTATAAGTCAAAAAATTATAAATAAAATATAAAAAGACTCATAAATATTTAAATAATAATTATAAAATAATTTCTATCATAAAACAAACATAATTAAATTAATAATATGGGAAATGGATCCATATAGTTTAGTAAGTGAGTTAACAATCATGGGGTACTCCACTTTCAACTGTAGACTACGGACCACACTTGCTTTTTCAGACCGGCCCAATGTTTCCCATAAACCACAGTCGAAGCAGGGCCTCATTAGCGGGTCACTAAAGTCTGGCCGATGAGCCAAGGGATCGCAATCCCAGTCTGTGGATTTCAGGTCCTTCCCCAGAGACGAGTCAAAGTCACCAAGACTTATGTGACCACAGCTCCATGGCGCATAGAGGCATCTCTCGCACATGCATACGTTTCACCCTAAAAGATGGATATCTGGCTTTATTGAATGATCGATCAATATGCATGCCATGTGATGGATCATAGATGAGGTTTTGACCCTCGTCTTTATAGGCCCACCATCACACACAAGGGTCACATAGTTCCTCGGGTCATTCATCCAAGCATAAGCTTCGACCTCATCAAGGGATAAACCAGAACCCTATAAACCAGAACCCTTCTCTGTTTGTTCTCTATGCCCAGATACCTTGGGTTTTCCAACCGACTGGCCTAGATCGTCAAACACAATTGGGTATCAGCAAACATCGTTTGCTTAGTATGATCCATGAGGGACCACACTCCCACTGAGGTCATGCTCCACCATATTATTTCATTTTACAAGCGGTCATAAAGCCTTTAAAGGCTACATAAACTTAGGAAAGTACGCAATTAAACTTAAAATTATTTGAAAGAAAGACCTATGTGATCTTTACCAAATCATTAAACTTAAAACAAAGTTGGAGAGCATACTCTTGAGGTAATTAGGCACAATTCCAACAAAAATCAAATTTAAAAACTTTCCCTCCATTTTAAAAGAGCGTGTGTGGCTAACCAAAAGATGCCACATGTGTAAGTTGGTTAAGTACACAATTACCACATGCCCTTAAGGTTTCAATTGAAATATTAAACCCTATGCTGCTTTTTAGAATGGGTCACATATGTGCATATAATACTTGCTTTTCACATTTAACATGTGCCTAAAATAATTTTTTGATCTCCCCCCTCCCCCTAACCAAAAGATGCCACATGTGTAAGTTGGTTAAGTACACAATTACCACATGCCCTTAAGGTTTCAATTGAAATATTAAACCCTATGCTGCTTTTTAGAATGGGTCACATATGTGCATATAATACTTGCTTTTCACATTTAACATGTGCCTAAAATAATTTTTTGATCTCGCCCTCGCCCCTCTCGGTACCTTTCATGCACACAAATCATACTCATGACCCTCGCCCCTCTCGGTACCTTTCATGCACACAAATCATACTCATGACTTTCTAAGTGTCCCATGACTCTTGGTCCCAATGCGTCAAGATCCTAAAATCATGTCGTTCTTTGTCTTCCACTGAAGTCACGAGTCATTAAAATGTCAAAATTTTAAGGCCTTGAAAGTGCATAATCCTAATAAGAGGATGGAGCTAGTAGAAGAGAGTGTGCGCTGGTAGCATTGGGAGAAGGCAGAGTTAAGGCCCAGATTGAGGCTCACTCCTCCCTTGAGAGCAGTGAGGCAGACATGGATGATGCTTGCCAAAACCAGTACCTTCCACAAGCCAGAAATTATCAGAAAACACGATATAGATAGTAGTCAATGTATATCTTTAAAGTTATTGTATGAATAGGGTCTGCTTATTGCATAGGATAAAGCTATAAAAACTCATTCTTGGTAGGTGACAACACACACATACGTGTCCAACAAAAATATATAAATACATGGGGTTCCCCACAAGGTTTCAAACGGTGAAATATATTTTGCTTAACATAGTATCAGAGTACTTTTAACTTCTTATGAGAATAAAACCTGTTTTTTCTTCAGCTAGGTTTTCGAAATCTCGTAGGTCTGGTTTGAAGGATATGGAAAAAGCTTTACGAGCTTCTCTCTCTACAAAAAGGAGAATGTGTTTTTTTTTGGTGGATGCATCGGATAGGCACATTTGGTCACATAGGGTTTGTGATATGTAGGTTTTAGGGGTTTTTGGCTATTGATATATGAGATTGATTGGGTGTAGTTGCATTGGCCTTATCCCCTCATTTTGAGGCCACATCTTTAAACATTTTTAGGCATGGTAGAAGATTTTGTAGCAATGGTTTTATTGTGCTCTTGCATTGGTGCTATCCCCTCATTTTGTGGCCATATTTTTAAACCTCATTTTCAGGCACAATAGAGTGAACCAGAAGAAGCTTATAGTGAGGATTCTATTGTGCTCTTGAGATGGTCTTTCATCCTAAGGCTTCACAAAAAACATTGGATTAACTAGGTGTTGGACCTTAACTATGTGTTGTTTTACCAACCTCTTTATTATTTCCTATCTCTATCTAGTGTTGCATGATTGATGGATGACTACTCTTCTCTCTCTCTCTCTCTCTCTCTCTCT
>NW_006494916.1:4793504-4822486 GCF_000471905.2 Amborella trichopoda | reverse complement strand
CTCTCTCTCTCTCTCTCTCTCTCTCTCGCCAAACCTTCCCTTTGTCTTGTCTTGTCCTTTTGGTATTATATTTCTTCTCTTCGATTTGTTTGCGTTGTTGATACTTTTCTCTTTCTAGAATTTTTTTTTTCTTGTGGATTACTTCTTTTTGACAAAATTGCTTTGTTGGCTCATTTTCTCTATCCAGGGAAAATCTTTCTTATGGGTTTCTTTGTTGTGGATTTTCCCTTGTTGTGGGTTGTTGTCTTTTCTAAGGTTTTTTGTGGGTTTTCTTCTTCTCGATGAGTTTCCTTTAGTGACCCCTTTTCTCTCTCTAAGGAAAATTTTTTGTTGTGTTATTGTGTAGAGAACATAGTATTTGAAAAAAAAAATTTGTTTTTTATAACCAAGTTGTAAAACTTAATGAACTAAATTATTTCTAGTTGGCCTCCTATCTACAAAATTTTTTGGAAGGCAAGATTTATAGGGCTGCATCGATGGTTCTATTGTTGGGCATACAAGTGGACTTGTTAATTCCAAATGGACAACAAATAATGGAAAAGTTTAGACATGGATCATGGAGTCAATTGAGAACTCCATTGGTGTTAAGTTGAGCGTGTTGCATACAACAAAGCTATTGGGAGTATATGAAGCACATATATCAACAATCCCATGAGGCAAAGATGTATCAACTGGAACATAAATTAAGTTCTTTGAATCAATGATAAAAAATATTCAAGATATTTATTCTGTAGTGCTATAGATCTGAAATGAAATGGATCTAATAGATGTCAAGATTCTTGCAGGGGTTGTGGATACATTGCTCAAACTTAGGCAATGATCATGCTCTTGATAATTTTTAATGAAACTACAATATGAGTTTAAGCATGTGCGAGCTGCAATTCTCACTTGAGAAGTTAGTCTAGCATTGATAAAAGTCTTTTTGAATTACTTTCAATCTATGGTGATTCAAAGATTCTGCCCTTTTGAGTAGCCCAAATAAAAGGAAAGTTTGGGGTATAAGCAAAGGGAAAGTGTTATCACTATTGGGAAATGGGATGTTTAGTTGGTATTGCATGAAGAAAAATGTCTGAAATTATTGCAAGGAGACTGGACATCTAATCAGTGAGGGCAGAAAACGACCCAAAATAAGAGGCACCATTCCAGAGCCTATATTGCAGTCACAACCACTTTAAACATGGCTTCAGTCACTCCTACTTTGCCTTCTATTATGTTTGCACTACTATTCATTCTCTCTCAAAGTTAGTTACCTTCTCTTACACTAAAATTTTTTCAACAAGTCATATAAACACTTCACGTTTCTAGTTTTGGTAAGACTGATATTCAAACTTCTTGTATATTAGATTATGATGCATCTAATCATATGATAGACAACTTGACATTCTTAAAACACCTTGTTCTATATAAAGGCAGTCAGAGCACTCATATTTTAAATGGTCAATTCCTCCCAGTAGAGAAACTTGGTTCGTTGCTCATTAAATCTTCTAACTCTCCATGTTTATCTCTTTCTGTACCTAGTCTATCAGCTAATTTAATTTATGTTGGTCAACTTGACAAACAAAATTGTATCATAAATTCCACTTCTGAATGTTTGATACAGAATCTGACAATGTATACAATTTTGACAATACAACTCAAAACTTATAAATTACAACTCAAATTGACATTACAAACGTCAATTACAGCAACATAACTAAGATTATAATCAATAAACACTTTTTATACACTCAAAATAAAGAGGATATAACTCAATTTGAGTCCGTTGTCCATGATAACTCATGACTACACAAAGGATATCACCTATAACACTTGTATGAAAAGTGGGAAGCCAAGCACTGATATACACATTAAATTGTAGAAGGTTTTTTCGAAGATCGAAATGATCAAACAAATAGTAGGCATATGGGAGAGACTAAATCACAAAGCTGGTTTCAAATTTCACAAGTATGCTAAGAGGAAATCTCGCCATGGACTCTCTTTATAAAATTACCTTTTGGGTCCATCAAATATAAGATATAACTAACGGATTTTGATGTCAAAATCTTAGAGAAATATCAGTCAATTAAATTCCTAATTTCACAAAGAGAATCTCATGGAAACTAGATCAATCAAACATGGATGAAACTATCAACTATATGGATGTGAAATCACCATTTAGATCCACCATTGTGTGTGCTTCTCAATATGTTTTATTCCTTAGACATGTTTCTGTATTGTTCAAAGGTCCTATTGATGATTTCTATTGGTGTCTTATTGTGGTTTATGGACCTAACTGGCTTGATGAAAAGGCCATATTTTTTAATGAACTATCAGATATTCATGCTAATTTTAATGGGCCGTGGTGTGTTTGTAGAGATCTTAATATTATTCGATGGCCTAACGAATCTTCTTCTTCTCTTTGCATGTCTTCTTGTATGTGGTTATTTGATGGTTTTATCCAACATCATGAATTAATAGATTTGCCTTTTATTGGAGCTAGTTTTACTTGGTCCAATCATAATGTATCAGAACCAATTTTAACAATATTAGATAGATTTTTAGTGACCTTTGTTTGTGAATCATTTCCCAAAAATTAATGTCAAAGCTCTTCTGAAAGTTACGTCTGACCATGTTCCCCTTATGCTTAACATAGATGGGTTCTCTTTTGGTCCTTCACCATTTCTATTTGAGTTTATTTGGCTATCAGAGAGATCTTTAATACAATTGGTAGAAGAGTTTGTGAAAAATACTCAAATAGAAGGGTGAAAAGGCTACCAGCTATAAAAAAAACTCCAATTTCTTAAAAGAAAATTTATTACTTGGAAAAGAAATACTTGAGGTGATTTGCAGACAAAGATTATTGAAGCCAGGGGACATGTTGAGGAGTCTGATAACATCAATTTTATGGGAGGTTACTTGTCTCAAGAACAAATTAGTGAAAGAAGCAATTGTGTAGCTTCGTATAATAATTTGTTAAAGCTAAAAGATATTCATAGGAGACAAAGATCAATGATCAAATAGCTAATGGAAGGACATAGAAATATAAATTCTTCAATACCATAGTAAATGTTAGAAGAAGAGATACTTCGATTCAAAATTTAAAGATCCAAGGGGTAGAGTGCGATAATATGACGACATTAGAAGATGCATTGATCAATCACTTCAAGAATGCTTTTATTGCTGAAAATTTTGGAGATTTATCTATGCAACATATTCATTTCTCAAAACTACTACTTAATAAAGCTATGTGGTTGAACAGAAAGTTTGAAACGAAGAAAATAAAAGATGCAGTATTTAGACTTGGTAGAGACAAAGCGCTTGGGACAAATGGTTATCCTTTAGCCTTTTTCCAATCTTTCTGATAATTGTTGAAGGATGATCTGGCCCAACTGTTGGAGGAATTTTGTCGTAGAGGCATGATAAACACAGCTATGAATTCAATATTCATTGCCTTAATCCCCAAGAAAAGTGTTGTTGAGGCAGTTAGAGATATATGTCCCATGAGTTTGTTGGGGAGTCTTTGTAAAATTATTGCCAAAGTCCTTGGTAACAGGTTACATTAGGTAATACATTTTGTGATTAAAGGTCCACAATCAACATTCTTGAAAGATGGGCAACATATGAATAATATTTGGTAGCTCAAGAAAACATGAGTTAATCTACAAATTAAGGAAGATAAACATGAGTTAATCTACAAATTAGATTTTGAGAAGGTCTATGATAAAATTGATTGGAAAGTCGAACAATGCATAATGGGAAGGATGGGCTTTAGATTAAGATAGATGCTATGGACACAAGGATAATTAAATTCCACCCATTTTTTTATTTTGATTAATAGGAAAGCTGCTTGATTCTTTAAAGCATCTAGATGATTGAGACAAAGTGATCATTTATCATATTCCTTGAATACTTTAGTGGCTGAAAGCTCTAGTGCCATGTTTAGAAGAGTTGTTTCAAGGGTATTATTTTTGGAATGAAGGTTGGGGATAATAGTTTGATCGCATCACATCATCAATATGCAGATAATACTATTATATTATGTGATCCATGTAAAAGGGAGGTTACAAATTTGTGGATTTTTTTGAAGTGTGTAAAATTGGTATTTGGATTAAAAGTTAGCCTCAGTGAGACCAAATTGACTAGAATAGGATGTCCAAAATGTATAGTGGAAAGGATAGCTGGTTTGTTGGGTTGTGGAGTGGAAGATTTGCTTTGCAAATATTCAGGGATTCCTCTTATGAACTCAAAACCCCCGAGGTCTATATGATGTCTATGTTGGGTTTATGTGGCCTTATGAGAGCTTGTATGAGAATTTTATATAGTGAAGCACAAACTCAATGGGAGTGTGGTCCTCTTGTGGATCATACTAGGCAAATGCAATTTGCCGATACTCAGACTAGACTCGACGTGCTAGGCTAGCCGAGTATGAAAAAACCCAAGATACCTGGGCATAGGGATATGCCGAGAAGGATTTAGTAGGTTATCCCTTGATGACGTCGGAGTATGCCCAGATGAGAGCCAAGGGACTGCGTAGCCCCTGTATGTGATGAATAGCTTTTAGAGATAGGGCTAAAACCTCATCGTTATATCATCACACAACATATACATAGATAACCATTTTAAGATTCGCCAATGAGGATGAAGCATGTACTTGTGCGAGAGATTAGCCCTGTGCACCACAGAGTCATGGTTGCATAGTCTGGAGGATTATGATTTTTTGTCTCTAGGAGAGAACCTAAAATTCATAAACTGGGATTGCGTCCCCTAGTCAATTGGCTGACTTTGGTAGTCCAATCATGAGCCCCTGCAGTGGACTATGAGTCATGGGAACTGCTGTGTTAGTTTGAGAAAGCTAGGTGGATCGTGGTCCACATTTGAAGGTGGAGTACTCCCATATATTGATAAATTCTTAGATCTAATGGATTCGGTTCCCATCAAATTTAATTAGTTTTAATTAATTTTATTATATATGATTTTTATAATGTTTATTTGAATTTTTGTGAATCTTCTGATATTTTATTTTTGTTATTTAGATTTATAAATTAAGAGAAATTAGTTTTTCAATGTTTTAAATAAAATATAAGATTTAAAAATTTTAAATATAAAATAAAATATTTTCTAAAAATATATGAGACCTTCATAAAATATGGGGTCCAAAATTTTAAAACATGTGGATTAGGTGGGGCCACGCATGGCCACCAAAAGGGTGGCACGACCCACCCATTCACGTATTCTTCTTGAGAAGAATGTTTATCCCTTATTTGTTGACTTATCTTTTATATATAGCCAACTTACATGATAAGGTTGAATATTTGAAATATTTAATAAATCTTTGAATCAAAATTTCTTGATCAAAGAAAAAAGATTGAATATACTAAAATAAAAAATACGATATATATTTTATTTATTTAAAGATTTGATAGGAATTGATTTAATAAACTGAGGATAACGATCTAACTCATCTCTTTGAATATTGATGGTGGATCAAAGAGATGGATGACTCAAATCTCTCACCCCACAAGTCTCATTAGATCGACGGTCATGATTTGTCCCTACGAATTGAGGCAAACCCCAATGCATAGAAAATCTATATAAAGAGGCTCTCCCACCTCATAAAATATCTACACTTATTTTCTCTTCTCTCTCTAAGGATTTATCTCTCTCTCACAAAGATTGCTCTATAAGTGGTACCACCTACCTAGAACTTCAAGATCTCTTCCAAGGCTTCAAGAACTTTCCCAAGTTTGTCCAAGGGGGGTATGCCCATGTAATCTCTCTCAAGTCAAGGGGGAGCCAAGGGAGACACACCCAAGTAATTTATCTCTTTTGTTTCTAGGTTGCATGCTCAAGCTAAGGTTAACTTATAATAGTTTGATTTTTGGGTAGCAAAGGAAATGATCCCATTGCTAGTAGATCTCTCTTTCTTAGATCTTTCTCTCATATCTCTAAAGATCAAGTCAATGGGCTTGAGCTAGACTAAGGCATTGATGCCTTAAGTAGTTCAAGACCTCTCCCAAGGCTTCAAGATTTCTCCCAAATTTGTCCAATGGGGGCATGCCCATGTAATCCCTCTCAAGCCAAGGGGGAGCCAAGGGGGGACACGCTCAAGTAACCTATCTATCTTGTTTCTAAGTTGCACGCTCAAGCTAAGGTTAACTTGTAATGATTTGATTTTTGGGTAGCAAAGAGAAGGATCCCCTTGCTAGTAGATCTCTCTCTTTTTTTGATCTATCTCTTATTTTTCCAAAGATCAAGCCAAATGGCTTGAGCAAGACTAAGGCATTGAGGCCTTAAGTAGTTGGTTTCAGATCGAGATCCATATGTTATTAAGAGGGTTTTACTAAGTGTAGGAGAATCAAAGGACCGATCATAGATCCTGAGCACCATCAGAAAGAGGAGACTCGGTGTGGGGTGTACTAAGCCCGGTTGAGGTAATCTCCGGCACTCTCTTTTTGTTTCTTGTCATATTTAATGATATTGTTTTTGTATTCCCAAGCATAAAAATTGTGGATATTTTTTTTGTTTAAAGAGAATTGGTTTAATGACAACAAGGTTTTTAAGATCTTGGATTTGTTAATGTTATTTTCTTTAAAGCAATAGTTATTGTAATGAGACTACTTGTAAGTGATATTCGCCAAAAGAAAAGAAAATGGGTGAAAAGAAAAAGAAAAAAAAAAAAAACCAACAAGATCACATTAGTCTTTCTTTCAATCCAGTCATTGAAAGATTTATCAAAAAGTTAGACTTGTAGAAAGCTAAGACTCTCTTATTGGGATGAAGGTATACTCTTATCAAATCAACTTTATCAAATTTACCATTATTATAGGTCTTTATTCGGGATGCCTAAATAGATTGTTAAGCGTCTAGAGAGTTTAATGAGAAATTTCCTTTGTGGTAATGACAAAATGAAGAAGAAATTGCATTCGATAAGCAGGGAGAAAGTTTGTGTGCGGGGATTAGAAGGCTGAAAATTATGAATTTTGGTATGTTGATCAAATGGTGATGGCGAATTAATAGCCAACAAAATTCATTTTCGGTGGAGGTTCTAAAAGAAAAGTATGGTACAAATGTTTTCTATTGCTTAATCAAAAGCCCGAGGAATAAGTCATATCTATCTCATGTTTCGAGGGGCATCGTCTTTATAGACTCATACCAAAAAATATTAGATAACTTCTTGACCAACGGCTTACTCCGGGTATTTCAAAGATGGACGTAATATTGTGGAGATCAATTTGGGTGAGTGTTCTTTGGGGTATATGGAGAGAAAGAAATAAAATGGTATTTAAAGGGTTGAGCACTGATATTTCGATGCTGAAATCCAATATCGTGGCGTTGGCAGTAGATTGGTTTTCTATACATAAAGATGCTAAATTCATCCCAAAAAGCCAGATTATTGCCAAGGGTCATGGCTAATTTGTTTAATTTTAGATCAAATCGTACGGGCGATGTTTGGATACTACCACCTGCTAATGAATACAAACATAATATTGATAGAAGGTCTTTTGGAAACCCAGGTGCAGCTGGTTTTGGTGGTCTAATAAGAGATCATTTGGGGCACATTATTTGCTCATATCCAAGTCCTTGTAGTGTCACTAAAGTAAATGGAGCTGAAGCTAGAGATCTTTTGTTAGGAATTGAACTTCGGTCAAGAATTGAGGGAGAAAATATCATAAAAGGGGATTCAACAAACATTATAGCATGGAGTAAAGGTGAAGCTAATATACCATGGAGGATGATTATAATTTTTCATGAGATATGAGATATTTTAAAAACTATAACTGTTGAGATTCGTCATTGTTACCGGGAGGCTAATGCCGAAGCTGATCGTCGTGCCAAAGGAGTTCACCAACTTTCGATGGTGATCACTTCCTTCCAATAACTATATTTGTATCATGTATCTTCGTTTTCTTTTAATGGAAATTCTTTGGTAACGTTCAATAAAACAAAAAGATTAAAGAAAGAGAGAAAAAAAGAAAAGAAATGAAAAAGCAACCCTAGAGCAATTGCCATGACTTATTACCTGTGAAACCATAGACCAGCTTATAAGTCGTCAACGCATTAGTGTCCAGGAAATACACTTAATACTTGGCCCCCTTCTTGATCAGGACCCAATCAACCCACGAAGCATCTTTCCACAAAGCCCACCTTGTTCGTGGAGAGAGAGAGGTGCTTCATCCACACACTTGAGGGGAAATTGCCTTAAATAAAATTTTAAAAACTAAAACTAATTTTTTTTTTTAAAGGTATTTCGATTATTGGTTTTAAATTTTTTTAGAGAGATCACTGTTTACCTCAATCTTTGACACAATTGGTTTAAGCTGGTGATTCAAATATCAGTAATTGGTTTAAGCCGGTGATTCAAATATCAGTAATTGGTTTAAGCTGGTGATTCAAATATCAGTCGAGTAATCTCTACTTGCCCGAGTTATTTGGGTTCGGCTCCTTGCCGATCTTGCGTTTGGTGTCCAATCAGGGATATTAAAAAAACTTTAAAAAGTAAAAAATTTATTTGAGAATTATTTTTATTTTTTTATTTATTTTTCATTTTGGTAAAAATTGAAAAGTGTTTTGGCCATAAATAAGTTATAGGGAAAATTTTTTTTGAAAAAAATGAAGTACAGATTTATATTGATTTTATTACAAAAAAAAGATTTTCTTTAAGGATCGAAACTCTTGATTTTTTTGAAAAAAATCGTTTTTAAACGGACTCTAGAGATGCAAATATTGAGGCACATATAATACTTTCCTTTTTCCATTTTACACACGTGGCAATGGCTAGTGCCAACTGACCTCGGGCCGAACAAATTGAGCATGACAAACCCACTGTTCGAATTCTTTAAAACCACACGTGTCGAAGCTCGAGCCTTTCGACACCAAATATCTGGGAAAGCACATTCAAGTCAGTTGAGTCATTTATGATGAACCTATCCCAAAAACTCATCGTTAATTACTATAATAACCCTATTTATGTTATAAATTCCACAATTTATATAGAGCCAATCGAAACAATCAAATTCGAGCCACCTTCAAATAGTATCGAGAAAGGTAGTTTCAATATCGAAAATTTTTATAATAGCCTTAAATTATATTTTTATTTTTAATTATAAAATTTAAAGTATAAAAAATAAAATATATCACGTAAATCTATAAAAATTTGAAAATCTTATTTGACGATCCAAAAAAATATTACAAGATACACTATTTTCGAAACTTGAAATCTATTTTTTTCTCATGTTTATGCATCTTGATGTCGAGATAATTGATTTAAAGATATTTGAACATCAAATTAACATTTTTTAATAAAATTTATGATGTAAGCTCTAATTTGATTGTTTAGAGCGTTAGCTCTATTTAAACTTTTCCTTTCTTTTTTTTTGTTATTTGACTTGGGCACTTCAAAAATTTGTCTGGATCGGTGAATTGACAGTCTAAATCGCCAATTTACTATGCAAAAAAAAGTAAATTGACACAAAAGCATGTGAAAAAATGCTGAACGAGCCAAAAACCGGCCCAAATCACCACTTTACTGTAGAGAATCCTCATTTTACTTTAACGAGTTGTCGGGTCTCAGGTCGGACCAGATAATTCCGTGCAGACCCGCTGTTTTTAAATCACTGCTTTTTTTTTTTATCTGCATGTTCAAACGCCCTCCTCCTCAATAAATCGACCATTTTAACCTTTGTGATTAAGTGGCTAAAGTTGGGTTATGAGAAAAGGGACAAAGCCGACATTTAGTAGCAAATGTGTGCATTGGGTCGACAAAGCCCGCTGAATTTCTGTTTAATTTCTTAAATTTCTCTGTGTATTTTAATATCAAAATTCCAAAAATTGAGGTCATTTTAAACAATATTATGCAATTTTGCATGGAAAATTACCCTCGGGTTAGGCATAAAACCCCTTAACTTATTGAGTTACAGGATAAAGCTTAATCTAGGCTAAATTTGGGGTTAATTGGCCAAATTCAAGATAGTGATGGTTTTATGGTTAAATTTGGGGGAAATTAAAACATTGATATTGAAGAAGACTTCAACTTTTGACCTTAAATAATGCAAATTTTGGGTGGTTTAATTCAGGCTCGTCCTACCAGAGAACAACTATGAGAAGAACTTAAAGGAGATCATTTTTTTTTTCTTTTGATAATCAAAATAGCGGTAAACAAATTACTTCAAACTAGGTTTATAAAATGGAACCGGCTCGAATCGGAACTTGTGGGCCGAATATCTGGTTCTTGTGAACCCAATAATTGCCCAATTTTTTTATCTCTTTTATTTATTTATTTTTAGAAAAAAGAGGTATCTCTATAAAATTATTATCCCATATAACTCTCTAGGACTAAAAAAAATCTATAAAACTCCAAAAAGACATTAAACTCGTATTTACCTTTTCTATTATCTAAACTACTACATTTACCCATCATCTTTTTTCTAACAACTTCATCTTATAAATTGAGTTTGTCATGCCTCTTTTAATTTACTTGTGAGGTTCATGAGATGAGAATGAGAGAGAGAGAGAGAGAGAGAGAGAGAGTAGTTATTTAGGGAAGGTTGATAGGGGAGAGGGAGGAAGAGGTATACGGTGAAGAAGAGAAATAAAGAGAAGAACAACTTTTTTATGATTTAAGTAACATGATGATTAAGAAAAAACAAGAATGATAAATTCTGTATTTCGAACAAAAAGAAAAGGAGGGGTTCAACGTCATTTATTGCTTATCGTGGGGGTTTTATGAGCCTTGGGAGTTATTTGAGATTATAATTTTAGAGAGAAGTATACATATTTTTTCCAATTTTGCTCAGACTCTTAGGAACCATAAAAAAGATATCATCAAACTTGTAAAAATTATCACATTTGTGTTATACAAACCATATTTAGAATAAAATGTAAAATTCTAATAAAGGTTCCATAAAAAATTTCAAAATATTAAATGCTGAGTATTTAGATGAGTTTAGTTTGTAAAATTAGAATTGTGCTTTCTTATAGATGTATAGAGAATACAGCCTTCATGTCTACAAGAAAGGAAAAAACTTATCGAGATTTGATTTAATTATAGCAAAGTATTTTTTTCTTTTACAAATTTTTCTATTTCTTATCCATTATTTTGATTTTTAATAGAGAACTTCTTCATAAAATTAGGAAGGAGCCTATGTAAGGTGTCAAACTTTGTATAGAATTGAGATGCAGCTCAAAACCCATTAGAAAAGGTTATTTGGGTGCTGGAAAATTCTCCAATCGTTCATTTCAACCTCGAGATCTCTAGCTATAAAAAAGTACCTTTCGAGTCTTAAAAATAATGCAGCTTGTAATATATTATTTAATCCATTCATTTTCTTTAAAAATTTCAAGTATTTATATATGTACCTTGTTGGAGCTTTGAACTCCATAATTAGGGTTAGAAACACATTTTAAAGTCAAAATGTCAGCTTTAAGGCCGAAACTATATCTTCTCTCAAATTCTAAAGGGAGTGTCTTACTTTGATTGTCTAAAGTGGAGACCTTATGTGAATTGCAACCTAAGAAATATGTATTGGAAATGTGAATATGTTATTAACGAGACCTGAAGTTTAATCTTTTTTTCAAACTGTGTAACACAACTCGCCATCTAATTTGACATCTAATGGTTAATGATAATTGTGACATCTTTATAACAAAACGTAAATGATCTTGTAGTATACAATCCCATAAACATTTGACAAACATCTGAATAATAGTATGGGCATGTATACTATGCTCCTTTAGCAGCATAATTTACTTCGACTCTGTCAGTCTGAAGACCTATTTGGAAGAATTTTTTTAATCTAAAATTTTGGGAACCACTTAAAAATTACTAATTAATTATTCTAAAAAAAATTGAAATTAGAGTTTTCTAACTCTTTGATTTCACCATCCAAAAATTGGATAGTCTTTATCCAATTTCGAGTCATTATTTTTTTCATGTGCATATAATGTACAATTAGATTTTTTATTATTGAAAGTTAATATATGGGTTAAAGAGGTTATTTCCCTAAAATACGAGGTCCTAAAATTAATTCTAAGTTGGGTTTTACCTGAGGAAGTAAACGGAAATTCTATTCCTCGAGGAGTAGCATGTATTTTGGCATATATTAAACACATGGACGCGGTTTTTATGCGGCCAAGCCCACATATATAGAAATACGAACCTTTTAATAAAGGAAAAATTTTATATAAGGTTGCAACCTTAAAATGTAGAATTACATATGCATCTCAAAAATCTATCGGAAAGGCTGTTTTAATGTTGAAAAACCCTCTATTTAATCATCTCAACATCGAAATATATGAATATAAAAAAATAAGTTTTTGAGTTTGATAAATAGTGCATCTTGCAACACATTATGTAGGCCGTCCATTTCAAGATTTTCATATGTTTATAGATCTCCTTGATTTTAACTATTTTTGGATTTTAAAATTTTTTATTTAGATATGAAAATAGATTTTAAGATAATCCTAAGAATGTTTTACAACAAAATTACATGTTATGATAAAATTTGGAGGTGCGTCTTAATTGGATTTGTATAAGGTTGCAACCTTATAGAAACAACACCTTTTAATAAATCTATTTTTGAGATGGATTTTAAAATTTAATTTTTAAGGACATGTAATCTTTAACATAGAGATCAAGAATATGGAAAAATAAATAAATTTTAAAAATAAAAATAATAATTCTAGCGAGAAAATATTTGGACCGTTAGTTTCTATTGTTTTTAGATGGAACACCTACTTGTATCCATCTTTAAGATGGATGCTTTGCACTTTCTAGACCGCATATATGGTGCGGTCCAGGACGCATACCATTTTCCTAAACACATCCCCGAAAATTAACACAACCGCATATGTAGAAATGCGGTCCAGTCCGCATGAATCAATTTTCCTAGACAAATCCCCGGAAATTAACACAAGGCAGGGTGGTTTGGTCTTTGTATTAAAAGAAATGGTAGTTTAGTAATTTCTGATATTTATGGGCGCCAATTCATCTGTTTCAGTGGTGTTGGTCCAGTTTATCCTTTCTTTGTCGACCATAAAAACACAGAGCTGAAAATAGAACACATAAATCAAGAATATATTATAAAATATCATAAAATAATTGATTTTCCATTTGTTTTTCTTCCCGAAATCAAGGAAGAAGCTTCTAAAAGGGATTTTTTGAGCTTCTTCTGCTTCAAAAATGGTGGCAATTCCGAACAGCTCCTTTGCTTCTTTACTTCTTCCAGGTACCAATCCTTGAGCCATCAATTTTTACCTATATTTGTTCCAAATTGAATCTAAATTCATGGAGTGGTTGTTTAGTTGTTGAGGAAATGCTTAAATAAAACTGGAACTGAAGATTTTGCTGATAATTCTGATCTGAATTAAGCAAAATTCATGCTGCATTTTATTGCTTTATTTTTTCTCCTAGTTAGTATAATTTTTGTTACTTATGAACCATTTATCCTTTACTTTTAGGATGAGTGTGATTTTCTCTGCGTTTGCTTTCTAAAAGAAGAAAATGTCGGCTTATTTGCTGGTTATGCATGGAGAATTGTTTCAAGTATTATTATCCATTCTTTAGAAGCGTTATCTTAGAGTTTTAACGGTGTCAAGATTTGTTTTTATATTTAATCAGAGTTCTAAAGTTGGAGAAGTTTTACTCTTTTACTTTTTGAGCTCTAAATGTTTTCCCGCTTTAGTTTCTTTTCTTCTATTTTTCTTCATGGTATGCATTTCTATAGAGATAACACATGTTTAAAGGAGAAAAGGTTGTTGATTTTTTCTCTTAGAAAATTTCAGGCCTATCTTTCTACTTGTTATATATGGCTACTTAGTCCGGTTATTTCCTTTTTTTAATTATAATTTTTGGTTTATAACTTTATATTAGGTGGTGATAAAGGTTCCATGACTTACTCGAATCCACTCGGACTCGGGAGAGTTATTGGGGTGAGTTTGAGTATCCCCGAGTTGTATATACAACTCAGGGTACATAAAAAAAAAAAAGGAAAAAAAGAAAAAGTGGTTTTAAAATATTGGACTGGTGTATAATTTTTTTATACGACTTGGATATTTTTGGAAATGATTGGTGAGTGTTTTTGGCCATAATCCCTATTTTTATATTTTCCTTTTTTTGGATTTTTCTTAGCCCCCTCATCTATAAATCTGTTTTTGTAGATACAGTTCTCCTATACTTTTTTAAGCTTACTTGGACTTTGTAAGGTTAATTTTAGTTTTATTTTACTTTTCCTATCTTCATTTAATCCTTCATATTTTTATTTTTTTTTCATTTCTTCTTGGGATTTTTTCACTTTGTACAGGACTCCGGCAAGTCCAATCGGACTTGCCAGATTTACTCGGTTCAGCCAACTGCTGAGTTGGCAGAGACGAGTTTCTGAACAAGGTGATGATACATGGCGACCTTTCCAATTCAATGTTAGTTTTAATGTAATTTTTTTTTTCAAATGTTATCCACAACCATGCTTAAGGCACACACATCTAGACCTGCAACATGGGTCTAGTTTCAGCCCCAAGGCCTTTCCATTAGGGAGGGAAGTGTCGAGCCGTCTGATTCATGGAAAATTATCTTATTTGTCAGCTGGTAAATTTTAAATTACAGGAATTAAATAAGCATGTAAGAAGGAGTTTAATCAGAATCATACTTAGCTAAAATTAGAAGGTTCTAAAAGATTCGTAGGATAATTGAGGTGAGGTTTATTTTGTAGTGAATGCTATAATAACTCTTGCATTCATGAACATTACATGGCATATGGTTTCAACTTCTTTAAGGCGCTTGGAATCACTAGATTTCACAGTTCACTTGATGTGGTAACTCTTAGAAAAATCTTCTTTTATTAAGTTCGGAAAGGACAGCAATGTGTGAAGGGAACATTACGTCATTAGTGATGGTACCCATGCTTGATTTCAATTATCCTGAGATCCAAATAAGACCCAAATCTAATGTTCATTTTGTGAAGGTCTTGAGCGAATGAGATTAACTTTATTTTTCATTTTCTGGTTTAATTTAGGTTTCATGGTGCTATTGTAAGCTGAGGTCTCTGTTCTCATCTAGTCCAGAGTTTAGTTATGTATTGGCAAATGCATTCACAATGAAAACTTGAATTTGGTCTGTATTTGGATAAATTGCCCCCTCATTTTCTATCCTATTTCCATATAATTAAATGTTGTCTTTAAAAAAATTTAATTATGGATACTTCAGCTAAGTGCATATTTGTCAATTAGTGTTTCATTGCAAGACGGATAGATAGATAAACAAAGAGAGGGAGGGATACAGACGTGGACCACCTTTTATATGCATTTATATATATCTGTTTAGAGACCGACATTATGTTCTGTGAACTAGAATGTATCATATTTCTATACTTCACATGGGAAGGTTGGGGGATGCGATCACATTGTGTAGGGGCCTATTATATCTTGTCGTCATAATAAATGTGTGTGGGTAACTTTGTTAATTATGTACAATTCTACACAGTTCTTGGTTTAATTAAAGCACTTGAACAATGGAACTTTTTCTGGTTCAAGCTTTTTGCATTCACTTAATCGCTAAAATGGCCCTAAGAAGCACATGGCACCAGCACATCTCGAGCTCCTTTAAAATGGAAAAACTCCAGGCCGTGTAAATGTGCAAACTGACCTACGAAGTACAAGCTCGGGCATTTATTTTCAACAGCTTTATTTTTTATTATTTCTCGATGTTTCCAATATATTGATTATTGAGTTCTATTTTTGGATTGACTAATGTACATTGGAATTCCGCATGTGCTGTTTGAGATGCTCATTCTTAGTGAGTATTGCGCAAATGATGCATTTATAGAAATATATCTGTTTTCTCAGTGTTCAAAATATTGATTCCAACTGTGATAAGTTGCAACTGTATGTTTCAAAATAACCTTACTAGTATCAACATCTCACAAGTTTATTGAGGTTTATAGTCATATGATATGCATGTGCAGAAAACTTCTATTTAAGAAGCCCCCTGTTGTTTGGTAGGCAGTGTGAACCTTGGAATAGCTGCCAGTTCATTTTGAATTTTTCCGTAATAAGTAACTGTTCTCTATTTATTTAATTTTGAGATTGGATAATTTGTTATAGTTTTGTGGTTCACTTCTTTTGTGGAAGTCTTTTGTTTGTGAGACGTACTATTTTACTCTTGCGATGGCATGCTTTTTTTTTCTAGATTGTCTGCAATTAAAGAGTACTCTGTGATTCATTCAATGAGGTTATTATTTGCAGTTCTTCTCATTGTCTTTACAATGATTATAGGCTACAATAATGTGTAAATTGCTAGTGCCGGATCAATCCGGTCTCTTTTGGGCATCTATAGTTGTACATGTATTTATGGACTCTGACTTATACTTGTATGTTCAACATTTTTTGTTACACATAGGTATCCTTTCCCCTTTTAGCTTATGCTGAGTCACTATAAATCCTCACTGAGAATCAAATAACATGGTTCATATGTGCATATGATGTAGACAATGCTATCTTCCTTAAATTCTTGGGGGAAGTAAAAAGATAGTGCCTGATGTGCAGATGTTCTGGAAATAAAAAATTGAAAACAGTGCCTGGACTGGTCAATTATTTTTCTAATGATTGTTACCATGATCTATGCTACATATTTTACTAAAATCTCCACTTCCCCACCCATTTTAACACCAAAGAGCAATACAATCATTTTTAAAAAAACGAACTACTGCTCCAGGCACTATGTTGGGTTTCCCAATTTCTTCAACACGTACTCTATTTATACAGGTTTTCCAAGCACTTCTTTGATAATCTCCATTAATTTTTAGTTTACGATTGTTTTTTTGAGATATAAACTTCCTGAATTTTTAGTTTCTCAATTATTTGATGTCTGAATGCTTTGGTTGTGCATGTAAAAGCACTTTAATGCTGTCGTCCAGGCATAAGATTTCTCCAAACATAAACAGCCACTTCTTTCAATGTTCAAAATGGAAATAGCCTGTTGTTAGTAACCATTTAGTATAAGAATGAGGTTTTTCCTACTCTGACATTGGTCTGATGCACTCTACAGGAAAACATTGTCAGAGAAAACCTGCTGTATCAATGGATGCTGGAGAGAATCTATCTGCTGGTGGGGAAAGACTTATATATTGCAGAAATCACAACAAAAACTTAGATATTTTAGGAAGAAATGTTTCATATCTCTCCATGCACTCTGATAGAGACCTAAGGCTTAAAACTGCATTCTTTGGACAGATGGGGCCTCTGAACTTAAATTCTTTAGTAGTTAGTGGTGGTGCAAGTATGAAGCTTACTGAATATGGAAAAAGATTACTAAGAGGTTATGTTTGTTTTCTTTCATCCGATCAATCTAGTTACTACTGGGTTCAGTCGAAGAAACTTGGCAAGCTTGGTATGTGCTACAATGGGCAGTTCCAACAATCTGAATTTCGTCAGAAAACCATGATGCGAGCAGACTTCAAGTCAGAACAATATGACATAACAGGGTTAAATTTGGACTCCCTTAAGCCTCCAGATTCCCCTAATGAAGGTATTGCTCTCAATGAATACATACAGAAGATGACTTACTGGTGGGAGCAATTTCCAAAGCGCTGGATGATAGTATTACTTTGTTTCTCAGCATTTCTTCTCTGCAATATGGATCGCGTAGGCTTACTCTCCTGTTTCTTGCTTATATCTCTCCTATTCAACTTAAATATCTGTGGTTTCCCGTCCAATATTATCTTTTGATATAGGGAAAATATGCCATAATCCAATGGACTATAGAAAATATGTTGTCAACTGGTCATAGCTGTCCACCAAAATGGTGATTTGGTGATGGAGAGAGTGGGTCCTACAGGGCATGACCCGTCGCTTTTCATCATTGTCCATCATTTTAAATGGTGCTGAAGACCTAATAATCCATGTTGGTCTCTTGGAGTATAGTATACTTTTTCCCTTGATAACATACCCTTTTATTGTTCCCATAGAATTTATGTGGGCTGTTCAAGGCCTGAATTTGATTGAAATGACTTTTTTTTGTAAATCAAGTTCCTGCACTGCTCATGCTGCAGAGTAGCATTCCTTGTCCTCAAGAGTTCTTGAATAATTCCAATCATTGTCAATTCCTTGAAAACTTCTCGTGACAGTGATCACATATTTTTAGCAGAATTATGAAGTTTTCTTATAGTTATCGAAATTTTCTAAAATCAATAATCAGGTCTCCAAAGAATCTCATTCTCAAATATACATTATGAGTTTCTCTTAGTCATGTTTTAAATGTTTAATGTAGCAAATATGATTGATATAAGTTCGGATAAAGATAGCGTTACATGTTTTTGTTGGGTTTCCTTTATTTTGATCAGGTAATAAGACACACATAATTGGTTTCCTAATTGAACTGGTACAATTAAGAGTGCTTCCTCTGAAAATTCAAAAGTTTCAATTTGACCAATCTAATGTTGAGTGTGTTCAACATCAAGTTTAGCCCATCTCCAAGAGTTATGAGTAGTTTTTAATATCTCCTTTCACCATGATTCATTGAAATGTTTTGATATAGAAGTGTACTTTCTGAGAGCATTATTACCCTGCATTGATTGCACTTGTCCATTGGTGTCTAGCAAGGACCTACATGCAGAAATGTGTTAGTGCACCAAGACATTCGTTATTTCTTTGCGTGCACATGCTCACATGCATGAGGATGCACTCACATGTGTCTACACAACATATTCTTAATTTTACCCATGATTACTTTCTTACAAAATTTACGTTTACTCCTATGTTTGAATCATCATTTACTGTTTTATAATGCAACACCTCTTACATTGATGAATCTCATTTCCTAACTCTGGTTACTATCTACAGCCCTTGGTTACAACCATAGAAAGCCATCTGTGTTAATGATTTGTAATGATACTTTTTTTATTTCTTTGAAGAAAATAATTGCTATTGGCATCTAGTCGTGAGTATGACTAACTTGTAACAAATATTTGTATTGCAGGTGAACATGAGTATTGCTATACTCCCCATGTCTAAAGAGTTCAATTGGAACCCTGCTACTGCTGGTTTGATACAATCTTCTTTCTTTTGGGGTTACTTGCTCACCCAGGTTTGCTAGGTGCTCCTACTATGATATTTTGTTTCATGGATCCCATTCCTGCATCACTAGTGGCTTATTTTGTGCCCTTGGTTCTCTTTCTTAAGTTTTAACCCAAGACTTAAGTTATGCATTGGAAATAAGTTTTTCCTTAATCTTAAAATGGGTCCAAAGTTGAAACCCTGGTATATTTAGGGCCATCATGTTATGGATAATATGTGGTGATAAAACTTGTCTTTTGGAAATCCTCGCACTTAAGAAAGAAGAAAACTGTGCTCCAAGGATATTTCAGGAATAAAAAAGATAAAGAATATAAAAGACATTCTATACACTTCTTGATATTCATGATGAAGGCAAAGGATTGAGTGCGAGGCATGGTACACTGTTCTGTAAGCCTTGGTGAGTAAATCATCCATCTTTAGTGTTGTAGATATATGAGGCCCATTTAGTGGCTTTTCCCTATTGAAGTACTTTTTACTTTATTATCTTTGTTATACTAAAAAATATAGATGGCTATAATACAAATTGTGATTGTAATATTCCTGTAGACATGTGTGGATGAGTCATATGAATAGGGAACTGATGTAGTTGTTGAATTGAAACCAACACACTTGTACTAGACACCATTTTTCGATGCTCTGCTTTAACGCTTCACTTAGAGGAATCGGATTGCTTCGTACTTCTCCCATAAATAATAGATCTCTCTGAATATGTACACACCATTGCTAGATAGTATGTCATTAAGATGCCCAACATAGTATACATCTATACATGCAAAAAGTACGTAATAAGAGACTGTAGCTAGCAGTTACATGGCAACTGGTGGTCTTGGCACAGTGCAAAATATCTTAAAAACAACAATATGTGCACTTAAAGAAGTGGCTATGAGTTGAAGAGGAGTATAAACTATATGATTTATATGAAAGAAGGACTCGTGTGATCTAGCTGGAGTATAAAATCTTTCTTTTCAATACTTTTTCTTTTCTTCATGGTCTAGATCACTCACAAGTAGTCCTTTTACAATATAATAACTTCAAATAAAAAAAAAAAAAAATTCAATAGGATCTCAAGAACTTGAAACCATTCAAAACCACATTTTTCATTAACAAAGAAAAGACACAACCTATGCTTGGGAATGAAGAAAGCAAATAAAAAAAATAAGTAAGAAACAAAAGTGGGTGCTGGAGATTACCTCAATTGGGCTTCTTACACTCCACACCGAGTCACCACTTTTCAATGGCGCAGGATCTAATGCTCAACCTTGAATCTCAACCGGGAAGCAAGTTTGGAAGGGCTACACCAAAGGAACATGAACCCCTTAATCACAAATCTTAAACCCTTAGATGAATCCCCTTAGCAACCTAGTATGAGAGAGATATGCTTCTCTTTTCTACCACAACCCTATAGTCTAAACCCCAAAGAGAGATGAGAGATCATGAGAGACACTATAAGAGAGAAGCCATGAGATGAGAGAGAAGACTTTTTATGAGTAGGGTGTGCTCCGGTCAAGAGGGAGAGAGAAAACTCAAGAGATGGGACGTGCCCCTTCCTTTTTCTATAGGAGAGAGAAGAGTGAGATTTTAGGTACAAGAGATATGGTGCAGAGATTTGGGTAGGAATCAATCCCTTTTTATAGTGCTTCATAAGATTAGGGTTTCTACGGGTTTTCCTTGTCTTGCCACTCATGTGAGAATGAATATGCATCATTGATCTTGGGTGGCTTGTGGGGTAAGAGATATGAGCTCTCCATTCCATAGATGGGCCATCAACATCCTATGGAAGTTGCTAGACCATTATCCTCTACTTCCTAAACCATTTTCCCATCAATTAATTCAAATAAGGAATTAATATATCATAATATTATCCTTTCTTATTTTATGCACAAGCCTTCTCATACATAACAAAATATCATTCAAAATTTTCTCAAGGCTCAAGCTTACTTAAAACAACACAAACTTATCTCTCAAGCTTTAGAGCTTGATCTCCATAAAAAAAGAAGGTTTCTCTTGGTGGGACGTGCCATCCATGGTGGCACATAATGGGCCCCACCCAATATGCAATGGTGGGCCCAAAAGACCCATTGGGCCTCCCATGCAATTATGTTATATTTTTATATTTTAAAAAATACAAAAAATTATTATTTGAATAATTAAATCATTATAAAATCAATATCTTTGTTTTTATAAATCCAAATTTGATAAATAAAATATTAAGAGATTTAAAAAAATTCAAATAACAATTCTAAAAATCATATATTATTAAAATAAATAAAATTAAATACTTTGATGGAAAATGATCCATATGGTCTAGGAATAAATATCCACTGGGGCACTCCATGTCCAACCGCAAACTACGAACCACACATGCTTTTTCAAACCGACCCAGCGTTGCTCATGACCCACAGTCCATGCAGGAGATCATTAGTGGGTCACCAAAGTCTAGCCAATGGGCAAGGGGTCGTAGTCCCCGTATATGGATTTCAGGTCCCCCCTGGAGACGAAACCAAGATCATTCTGACTTGATGCAATCCATAGCTCGATGGTTCACAAGGGGTATCTCTCGTGCATGCACACGCTTCACCTTGAAAGATGGTACGATTTCCTGAAATGGCAATTGATGTGCGTGCTATGTGATGGTACAAATGATGAGGCTTTGGCCCGGTATCTGAAGGCCTCCATCACACACAAGGATCACTCAGTCCCTAAGCTCACTCATCCAGGCATACTCTGATCTCATCAAGGGATAACCTATATAACCATCATTAGTTTGTTTTTCTAAGCCCAGGTAACATGGGTTTTCCTTAACCAGACCGACCTAGCACGTCAAGTACAGTCCAGTACCAGCAAACATCGTTTGCTTAGTATGGTCCATAAGGGACCACACTCCCATTGAGTTCATGTTCCACTATATATTTCCATTTTACAAACACTCATAAGGCCTTTAATGGCCACACACACCCAACATTATATAGGTAATGTGGTCAAAATAGAGTTAGCTAATAGGTAGGCCATCATCTTTGCAAGCTAATATAGGTCACTCGTCCCCCAAAAAAAAGAGAAAGAATTAGGTGAGAGTAGTGATTTGGTGCATGTAGTTGTTGCAAGTGCAAACCAACTTGAAACCTTGAACTTGATGTTCATATGATGAGAATTCAAAGGATCAATTTTGATCCTCTACTTCCACCTGTTTTTTTATTGACCTATTGAGTTCGTAAATAATCTTATTCTTTGACATTTATTCCCAAAATTTTAGATGGATTTGTTATTGAATTATATCAAAGCATCGCAATTTGTTTCATTATGTGATTTGGAGGTATACTTTTTTATTTTGTGGTTTAGTGCTACAATTTGTTTTATCAATATCATATGTTGCTTTTCCTTTCTAATACTTCTTTCCAACGTGTAGATTCTTGGGGGGATATGGGCTGACAAGCTTGGCGGAAAACTCGTATTGGGTTTTGGGGTAGTTTGGTGGTCAATTGCAACTGTGCTCACACCTATTGCTGCAAGGATCGGACTGCCTTTCTTGCTTATAATGAGAGCTTTCATGGGAATTGGTGAGGTTGGTCTCTTCCTAGATCAGTTATGTAACACGTTGATATATTGAACATAGCTTACTGGTTCTTATGAGCGTTTTGGCATCAACCTTTCCTCTTAAGTTATTTGAACTTATGAGCTTGAATTTGGGAACTTTTGGCCTCAGGGAGTTGCAATGCCTGCCATGAATAATATACTCTCTAAGTGGATTCCAGTTTCAGAGAGGAGCAGATCTCTTGCACTTGTATACAGTGGGATGTACCTTGGTTCAGTGACAGGATTCGCCTTTTCGCCCATGTTAATCCACAAATTTGGCTGGCCATCTGTCTTTTACTCCTTTGGTTCCCTTGGGATTATCTGGTTGGCGATTTGGTTAAATAAAGTAAGTCTGTGTGCAATTAATCAAACTCTTCAGTTGGTATTCGTCTCTCTGTTGTATATTTGTCTCTGGTAATTCAATTTTGACTGTTGGCACTCCTAAACCGTTTTAAAGAATTTTGCATGCTGCATTTTGTATGGTTGCATTGTAGAACCCGGATAACGAACCAGTTGAAAATTGATGACTCAAATGCCTGCTTCATTCTTTCATATTGTGGTATATTGAGTTTGATGATTGACTGCCAAGTTTAAGAATCTTCCTACATTTATGTATATGTGTATTTTCAGCAGTATTTTTTATCATTGATTATTATTTTACATCTTATGATTCTATGTTGTTAGAATGGACCTGCTGTTTCATGTACCTCAGTTATCATCTGATTTATTGTTACATTGTCTCCCTAGGCACACAGTTCTCCACAAGAAGATCCTGAGCTTAGGATTGAAGAGAAAGAGCTAATCCTTGGAGGTAGTATTGTGAAGGATCCTGTTACAGCCATACCATGGAAATTAATCTTATCAAAAGCACCGGTTTGGGCTTTAATCATCTCCCACTTTTGCCATAACTGGGGAACTTTCATTCTGCTAACATGGATGCCTACATACTACAACCAGGTAGGTCATACTTAATATAACAGAGTGCCACGTGTTACTGTCTCTTGTGTCATTTAACATCTAAAAGGTATTTGCTACTACTGGAATACAGTGGCGTGTGCTCACTTGCATAAAGATTCTAGTATATTGGATTTTTTGTTTTTGGTATGTGTAACTGATCTTGTGGCTCTTATTGCTTATGCTGAGTGCTGACTATGAATTTAAAAAGTGCTCTTGAAACTTGAAATTCAATGGACACTTGAACAGTTTGATACATCAATGATGAAAGAAAATTTATTGATTTGTGAACACAACTTGATGATCTTTGCATCATATTTTATGAGTTAAATTTCTGAATTCCTGTAGAATCACAAGTCTACACTTCTGCTCTTGTAGAATTGCCGATATGAATTTGTGCATAAAATTTTGCATTGTTATTTATCATTGCCTGTCTTTGGCTCCTCTTCTTCCAAAGACTGACCCCTCCATCCCAGCAAAGTGTGATTGACTGCCTTTTCCATTTGAATGGTCCAATTCTCTCTTACTTATTGAACCTTAGATATGTTAGTAAAAGAGGGTAGTGAAGTATTTTGGCTTGCTAGCTGTTATCAAGATGCAATAAAAGTTTACTGAGCATTTATTTTCTTTTACACTACCTATATCAATTCTTGCTTCTACACAACTATGGAAAAATTTTCAGTATAGTATCATAATGCTGTCAACTATTGAAAATAATGAACATTTATTATGTAACATTTATTGTATTTTTCTTTTTTCTTTAGGTGTTGAAGTTTAACCTCACTGAGTCTGGTCTATTTTGCGTCTTACCATGGTTAACCATGGCAGTGTTTGCAAACATAGGAGGGTGGATTGCAGACACACTTGTGAGCAAAGGTCTATCCATAACTACGGTTCGCAAGGTAATTATTTCCCTTATTACTTCATCCATGAATCCTCATGAAGGCTTGTGAGTTTTTATTGAGAAACTCAATTGGTGTAGTCTCCAATTTATTGCTGTTATGTTCTGATATGAATCCATCTTAGTTTTTTCCGAGATAGGGCTAACGTTTAGTGCTTTCTGATGCTCCAGATTATGCAATCAATTGGGTTTCTCGGTCCAGCATTCTTTCTCACACAACTGAGCCATGTCCATACTCCTGCAATGGCTGTACTGTGCATGGCATGCAGTCAGGTTTGTAAATATATTTTTTGTCTGTACTTGATTGATATATTTGTGAATTGGTCATTGATCTTGGATAGTGAGCATTACATTGTATAAGTTCACAATTCTTGTGTCTGGAAGTTAGGAAATCAATTGTTACTGTAAACCAGGGCCTCTTCCCCCATGCACAGATGCATAAAGAGGCACCTTGACTTGTTTCTCTTAAATTCAAAAACCCCGATTCTTTGCTTGTTTGATTTTCTTGTTGATTATGTTGTAAGTAAACAGTTAAAAAGAAAAAAGAAAAAAGAAGAGGTAACTGTGATGAAAAGAAATATTTGTTTTTAATTGGAGCCAAAAACTTGGCACATAATGTAAGAAAATTGATATATAATTGTATCAATAAAGATTCCTGCTATTCATTATCATTGCTATTCATTTTCATTTTCATTTTCTGTGCTGCTTTTAATGTCAACATACCACTTCAATTAAGCGCAGGAATGAGCAGATTTTATTTCTTCTTCTTTTTGGTCATGGGAGAATATATTACGGCTCATATAATTTGGGGAGTAGTATAGCCATAATGGTCACATTATTGAGTAATGGTTGGAGAGTGGATCCCTCTAGACATGCCAGTAATTCAGCACATACTACTCTCTCACGATCACCATCTGACCATTGATAGACTGTGATAACCCTCTGGCACTTTCAATGATGTTTGTGTCATAGATATGAACCCTTTGATTCCTTATGGCCAAAAGAGAGGATCTTCTTGGAATGTAATATTTGATGATGGCATCTTTATTACCTAATTTGCTTAATTATAGATCCTTTATATGAGTTGCATCTTTCTGTAGTATGAATATTATAACATTCTTGTCTTGGAGCTCAAGATTTTGATGATCATAAACATGCTTCTTTTCATTTCTTGCGAGTGATACATGCTCATTCACCTACATGGTTTCTCAACAGGGGTCTGATGCATTCTCACAATCTGGCCTCTATTCTAATCATCAGGATATTGGTCCCCGTTACGCTGTGAGTAAAACCAGAAATGCCACAAATTTTATACACAGTTCTGTTTCATTAGATATCCCGAAAAAGAGCCTGTTTGGCTCTAATGAAATTCTGCATGGATGCTGCCTCTTTGTGTATCTTTCCATAACCAAAATGCTGTGTAAACAGGACATGATAGTGACTCTTACACCCCCAGTTTTGTTCCCATATCGCCATTAAACCAAGTGAACATTTTCTAGCGTTTCACTTGCCATAATTGTACATCCTTTATGCATGACATCCTTTGGACATTAGGGCAGTTTAACCATCAAAACAAGAAAATTTTGTCAGTCTATTAGAATGCTTGAAAATAATGGTGTTTGGAGAATGCCTGCACCTAAATATCAGGGGACTCTGACGCCTGTATTTGACATTTAGGTGCACATCAAGAACATACATAAACCTATCAAATTTTTTGCAGGGTGTACTATTGGGCCTATCAAACACTGCAGGAGTGCTTGCTGGTGTCCTTGGGACTGCGGCGACTGGCTATATACTCCAACGTGGTTTGTCAATAGCCCTACTAAGCTTTTTTGAATCATGAATCAGGACTTATCATTGGTTTCTATTCTTTTCAATGTTTTGCAGTGTTGGGCTTATAATTAGTTTCCCTTAAAGTTATCCGGTGTTTTTATTTTTAACGATATTCACTCAATAAAAAACTTGCAGGCTCGTGGGATGATGTTTTCAAGGTTGCAGTGGCATTGTATGTAGTGGGTACTTTTGTTTGGAATTTTTTCTCTACAGGTGAGAAGATTCTCGACTAACGAGATCTACAAAGGAGTGAGAAAATGGTGCCTAATATATAGAAGAAAGGTGAAGCATGGAAGGTAAATTTCCCTGAGATGGATATATGGCATGGCTCAGTTGTATCAATCAAGAAAATTTCAATGGCTTACTAGATACAAGCACACAAGCCGTATCGGTTCCACTAAATTATTGAGTGGTTCCATGGTATATATGGGGGGCTATGAGATGCCATTTTTGCAGCTCCTTCATGTACACCACAGTTTACTTGGAATCATGGTGGTGGGACTAGAGGTCCTTGGCCCTATTATTCTTCATTCCATCATTATTTATTTTAGAAAATCATGAAAAGTTTATTTGTTGAAAAGAGAATGATAGTCAACAAACTAAACTTTCAGGAAAAGTTATTTATTTTAGAAAATCATGAAAAGTTTATTTGTTAAAAAGAGAATGATAGTCGATAAACTAAACTTTCATGAAAGGTAACTTCTATTTTTCTGAAATCGGATGGAATTTTCCCATCATGGGATTGTTATACACGTCGAGATCCTGTTTCGGACCAAGCACATCACAGTGGATTGCCAATTTATTTGGGGGCGAGTTACTTCTTGAGTGATATATACTCTGTTTCGAATTTGTTCATCTTAGGCAAGTTGGGCATGCATCTTTTAAGCATAGAATTTGCCTCAGTCTCTTACATGCTCGCTGCGCATCTCCTTTAGCCATGGTGCTTATGTTGTTTTCCTGCTATAACAATTTCTTCTTTACTTTAAGTTAATTAATTTCATTACTGATAAAAAAACTAGAAATTGGTTAAAGTTTAATTATGAAAAATTTGGAATATTCTACATTATAAGCAAATTTGGACTAGTTATGATTAATTTTGAGCTAAAAGTTCTGTGCATTTTTAGCTGTCTTTTTATGGAAATTGAAACATTTTTAATTTTTATTTTCTTTTGAGAGGTGAGCACGGATTTGAATAACCTCTCTAGAATTAGATTCTTAACTACTTTTCTCGCTTTTTATGTCGCTTCCATAGGATTTGGGACAACCATTCCAACAAAGAATAGACCATGCCGACTAACTCAAAATAACCCCACCCCACCCAAAAAAAAAAAACAAAAAGAATAAAAAAGAAAAAGAAAGAATCTGTTTGAGGAACAAAACCCCTGCTTATAAATTGGGGGAAAGAGTAGGGACAGCTGTTTTTTTGGTTTTTTGAGAGAGAGAGAGAGAGAGAGTTAATCTGAGTCATAGAGATATTGAGGATCCTTCAATTCACTTTGTGGTGGTGACCTGGAGAGACTCTTTCTCATGATTCACGTTTCCCTATTTGACGCTCTTTGGCTTGTTTGGAATACTGTTAGAAAATGCGATTGGAGTAATCCCTCTTAGCCTGAGCCGATTGCTCCGCCCGAGTCTTTGAAGCTCGGTCTGATTAGTGCCCAGTACTGCAACAAAAAAAAGTAAAAAGTTATAAAAAAAATTCAAGATAACATGAAATATATGTTTAAAGTAAGATTAAGCAAAACGCTCCCAAATGATGTTAAAAGAGTACAAAAAAATAGATTTTAAAAAATCAAAAGGGCATTTTTGAAATAATCTAAAAAAGAGGGGAGAATGCAAAAAATATGTATTTATAGCCAAAACACTATTAAATATTCCAAAAATGATTTATTTTTTAGAATTTTTTTTTATATCCCTGAGTTAGACAACTCGGGACAACTCCCTTTGCCGAGCCCGAACCTAGGTAACTCGGCCACGTAGAAACTAGTTAGGCGGATTTTTCATCACTGGTTAGGAGTTAGGAAAGAGTAGATGGACGAACTTATGCCCTAATAACTTTCTTTCAGTTCAAGCAAATGCCTGATTTCGATTGGATTTGTTAGGAAAGAGTAGATGAAAGGATCCCAACCTATGACATGTTTGTTTTCACCTCGATTTTTTTGAATTAATTTTTTTCTTTGATTAATTTGGTCCGTAAGATAAGATTGCCTCTCCTTTTGCACAAGGTGTCTTAAGTTGGTCTTCTAATTTCATCTGGAGTTTTTCATTCGAATAGCTGATATCTTCTCATCTAGCACACGGAACTTCTCTCTCTATATATATAAAAGCAATGATCCAATGTAACGGTTGTATTATAGTATAATAAACGACACTTCTAAAAAACCATGTTTGTGCTTTTTGTATGACTCAAAATTTTGCACACAAACTGTTTTTATCTCAATAATCAATTAAAAAAAAAAAAAAATTTCAATTTGAACTCTAAATATGATCAAAATGAGTCCCTTCCAAAAACGAATCTAGGCTATTCATTTTGTGAATTTCGAGATCTTAGCTTTTATAAACTCAAAATCATTTTTTTTTTTTTAACATTATTCATCTAATGATAATAAAGTCATCCAAAAAAAATTGGAAATGAACAAATCCTTCAAAGACTTAGATCTAATCATCTCACCAAAATGGATGG
>NW_006494916.1:4734429-4750184 GCF_000471905.2 Amborella trichopoda | reverse complement strand
TTTCTACTATAGTACGTAGTAGAGTATTACTATATATATATATATATATATATATATATATATATATGGAAAAAGTTTATATAAAGTTGTACTTTAAAATGTAGAACTCCAAATGCACTTCAAAAATCTATCAGAAAGTTGTTTTAATATTGAAAAACCATCTAATTGATCATCTCGACATTGGAATATATGAATATGAAAAAAAAAATATTTTGAGTCCCGAAAATAGTGCATCTTGCAACATATTATCTAAACCATCCATCTTCAAGATTTTCATATGTTTATAAATCTACTTGATTTTAACCATTTTTGGAGTTTAAAATTTTCTAATTAGATATGAAAATGGATTCCAACATAATCCTAAAAATATTTTAAAATAAAATTATATATGATGATAAAATTTAGAGGTGCGTCTTCACCCGCGCACGCGCACACACACACACACACATATATATATATATATATATATATGTCTTCATCATTTATTTTAGGTACAAGGTCTTGATCATTTTTAGTGTAAAATCCAATGGATAGAAGTTTATCCCAATATTCGAGAAATTTTATTTCAGATATTGTGCGCAATCAATGACACATCCGCAGCCACCCGATTTCAAATCCCATTAGTCAATAGTACTTGTAGCCTCCTTGTATCAAAATTAAATGGTATCCATATATACATTTCTTGTATAAAACAAGTGTATAATTTATTTCTTTTAATTTCTAGAGTCCAGGTTGGATTTGGGTTCAAATGAGTTGGACTTGACCTAGGCCCGGGTCGCACTAGGGTCCAAGTTACTAGGACCTGACCTAGGTCCAGGTCGGGTCCAAGTCCACGAAAAACTCTTCCGAGTCCTGGTTTCGGAGAAAGGCCCATGTCGGGTTCATGTAAAACTTAGATTCAAGAAAGGCCCTTCTCGTGGTTTGGGCACGTGAGGTCTAGAGAGAGAAGTTACGAGCTGGGCACAGGGGATTTCAGGAGATGAAGGTGTAGTGAGATGAACAAATTCAGGTGGTGGGTCAAAGGAACAGTCGACAGTTCAGTTGTAAAGGTTGAGAAAACAGGAGGAGAGACGAGTTGGGTTTCATGGCCCAATGGCAAAGATCGAGGAAGGGTGGTTTTGAGACTAGCACCAGAGGAGAGAGCAGACAGAGAAAGAAAGCCAGGGGGGCCTCATGAATAAATATCAAGAAACCTTTGTAAAATAGCGCATATAAAGCCAGAACAGATTCATATGGTTAATGTTCCACCGAAGAACCTCATTTTATCAGCAAGTCTCAAGGACTTGAAAGAACACAGGAAGCTTTGAATCATAGAATTTCTCTTTTTGTTGCAACAATAAACGATTCTGGAAGAGTACTCGAATTACTTTGTACATGATTGACATTATTATACCCAACTGAATATTGAATGATCCTGAACGGGGGAGCAGTTTAAGTGGTTGAAAACTCTTGAAATATAGTAGTGTTGTATGCCTTTCAGACTTAAATCAGGTCCGAGTTCCGAAACTTCAGTAATTATATGCTATTAAATGTATCAACCTGACGAAAAACTTAACATAGCTAGAATGCAGCATTTCCCAATGGAATTAACGCATCACTAGTATACATCATCACAACAACAACATACTATTAGCTGAATTGTAACAGAAGGATTTGAGAAAATTTAAGAACGCCCCTTAACCCAAGTCTTAAAACCATTTACTGAGACATCATTTGATCATTTGGGCCAATAGTCACATATGGTATTGTGCTTACGGATAATACAAAAGTACAAGGTCAATAAGTACGCCATTGTTTATTATGGTAACTACTTATATTGTGCTTTATCATACAATACTTGGCAATGCTCCAGAGTCTCAAGCACAGCTGGCTTGAAGGGTCTTCAGAAAATAAAATAAAGTAAAATTGAGAAAACTAAAATTTACCAAGCCTTGCAAAACTTAGAATTACTTCAGAAAACTCAAAAGTTTTATTATGACCCCACAAAACAGATCGGGCCTTGCTTGGCCATCCAAAGACCAGAGCAGACTCGAGATAGTCCACAAATCTATGGCAATTGGACCATTAACCTCTATAAAGAATAAGGCGAGGATTAATTGAATAGTTGTCAGTCCCAGTCATAGGAGTACAAAAGAGGGGGACCTTAGCAGAAGGAATTGATGAACCACTTGAGGATCCCCTGCAAGTCTTAGAAATCTGGTGGTACTATGGAGTCGATGTACTAAAACGAACTCAGTTGTTGCAATAGAACAAAGCCAACGGAAATAAGGGCTCATTAAGCGTTTAAAGAAACTCGATTGCTGGAAACAGTGTCATAGTAAGATTCGTGACTCTTAAGTATGGGTCAATTCAAGAGAAAGGCAGGGAAGAGTCATGGACATGCATAGATGATTTTCAATGAAATATTTTCAGGTCATACGCAGATGGACATATGAAACTGTGGATCCCCTCCTCAATTTCAAAGCGATACTTGGTGAATTCTGTACAAAAGGGCATGTACTAAAGCAATACCTTGGCTTCAAGCTGATGGCGCCCATATCACTACATTGTCATCACCAAGAAATAAATTCAATTAGTGAACAAAAAACCTCTAAATTGTGCATTCACATGCGCACATATATATAGATCCCCACATGCGTGCCTAATAAAACAAGGCATCTCAAGCTTTTCTCTAAATATCTAATTTATAAAAATGACCAACACAATCATCATCATCATCATAGCCTTTTTCCAATTAATTGAGGTTGGCTACACGAATCCTGGTCCACCATCCTGCTCTATTTAAGGCCATACCCTCAGTGAGGCCATAAGTCCCCATATCTTTTCGGAATACTTTCAATCACGCTCTTTTGGACCAACCCCTTGCCATTTTCAATCCTTCCACTTGAACTAACTTGCATCTCCTAACAGGTGTTGTACTGGGTCGACGTCACATATGGCCAGCCCACCTAAGTCTAATCTCTATCCTCTTATCGCTTATTGATGCCACACCTAAACTTTCTTGAATGGATTCATTCTGAATTCTATCCCTTCTTGTGTTGCCACTCATCCATCTCAACGTCCTCATCTCTGTTACACTCATTTTATGAATATATTATTTTTTGTCCGCCCACCATTCCGCCCCATAAAGCAAAACTGGTCTTGCAATCCTAAATGATAAATTTTGGCCAAACATTCTTTGAGTTTTGGCCGTTAAGGTAGAATCACCGCTGAATTTTCTAAATACATAAAAATGAAATTCAAAAAACTAAAACAACAGTTACATATCACCATTGTCCAAAATGTTTATAGAACGAATACAAAATATGATAGGATGGCATTGCACTTTTTCCAAATACAAACAAATTGAGCCTGCTAAGAATACCACCAATAAGGAGAGATGCACAATCAAATTTGCTTCCTTCTCTCACTCTCTTTAATTTTCAAGGAGGCGAAGCAGTCATTTCCAAAATACACAAGCATTTTAGGCCTTCCAAACCACATATAGAAAAAATTCCGCATCATTCCAACTATTTCTACAATAACAGGTAACATACTAATTTACACAAATAAGAAGAAAGGTTATACCGTCAAAAAAATTTGGAACCAGAATACTTACAAATAGGGGTTTTTCATCATGAAAGCATACATCCAAGCAAATACATGCATATTTGGATATGCATACAAGTAGACAGACTGGCACACCTTTACATGCATAGATGGTCATAGGAAGGATTGGTCTCATATGTATCGAGCACTCAATAATCTACATGGGCAAGTATGGAAGCATGTATGCACCTCTGCGTATAGAGCATAACATGGATTCATGAATTCACTTGTGCATGCATGTACCTATGTTAAATTATAGATATATAAAAGAAAAACTTCAACATAGAAATATAAATGAAAAAAAGGAAAAATTAGAAACATATCTAAAAAACAGGGGAGAATATGCTAGATACCTGAACAGTAGCTTGTTGCACCTGAAGATCTGCTGTTACAATAGCGGAAGCAGCAGCATTTACAGTCTTAACACTGCTATTACCATTATTCCACATATTTCCACCTAGAAAACCCCTAAATTCTCAAAAACACCAAAACACTGTAAATCACACTCTATAAAAGAAACAACCAGATAGGAAAAACAGCCAACAAAACCCCTAATTCAATCAATATCTTCACAATACAATCCAGCATGTAAAAAAACCACAAATCCTTGGCAAACTCCACTAAAAAAGCTACAACCTGTAGAAATGGCATAGAATTAGGCTTAGAAAACCCCAGATCCATGAAATCACAGGAATTCTCAACAAAAAAGAGAAATTAGTAAAAACCCATGGAGCATTAGGGCACTAGGACTGGCAAAGAGAAAGGGTAGGGTTTCCAGAGGAGCATCAAAAAGGAGGAGAAAGGGCCTTTTTCTTCACCAGACCCAAAGCCCTAATTCTCCTCAGTTTCTCACTAATTTGTCTTTTTTGTTGAGAATTCCTGTGATTTCATGGATCTGGGGTTTTCTAAGCCTAGTTCTACTCCATTTCTCACTTGTTGTAGCTATTTTAGTGGTATTTGAGGAGGATTTGTTAATTAAGGGGTTTTCTGATTTATTGCAATGCTGGATTGTGCTTATTGGGAGATATTGATTTAACTGGGGGTTTTGTTGCACCCGATAATCTGCAGCTACAATAGCGGAAGCAGCAGCAGCATTGTTATTCATTATTCCACATATTTCCACCTAGAAAACCCATAAATTCTCAGAAACACCAAAACACTGTAAATCTCACTCTATAAAGGAAAAAACCTGGTTGGAAAAACAACCAACAAAACCCACAGTTCAATCAATATCTCCACAATAAGCGCAATCCAGCATGGAAACAAACCAGAAAAACCCCAAATTTACAAATCCTTAGCAAACTCTACTAAAAAGGCTACAACCAGTGAGATATGGAGTAGAATTAGGGCTAGAAAACCCCAGATCAATGAAATCACAGGAATTCTCAACAAAAAACAAGAAATTTGTAAGAAACTGAGGAGGATTAGGGCACTGGGGCTGGTAAAGAAAAAGGCTAGGGTTTTCAGAGGAGCATCAAAAAGGAGGAGCAAAGGTGAATAGCTCAAATCATTGAATATAAGACATTTTTATAAGGTGAATAGTTTAAATCATTGAATATAAGACATTTTTTGGACGATGGTATCTTTCTCCTTACAGTGGTGTAGTCCCTATACCTACTACATTTGCTGAATTAACTTAGATTTAATAATATATCGCCTTATAAAAATGACATACCAAAATATTTGTTTTTTCACTATTGGGATATTTATCCATTTATTCAAAGTTTCTCATACATTGCCAATCCAAATCGGAAATCCACGATTTTCAATACCCAAATCCACCTTTTTAAATTTCTGATCCCATTATTATGGCTGATCACAATTAATCCATGGACAAAACCCCAAAGCCACCTTTGTACAACCAAGCCTTCCCCCATTTTCTCGCAATTTTATTATTCGTTTTAACACAAGAAACAAAACAAAAGCAAGAATTTACATGGAAGACAACCATTCCCACAAAAAAAGGGGCCCTTTAGACACCCCTTATGAGAGGCAACCCTATAGCAATCACTATAATTGTAGAGGGAAGTCCAAATCTTATGTGGGTCCAAAAGGAGAGGGTGTAGCCAAACAGCTGAGTGCGCCTAGCTTGCTCGCAGACGATCAAGTTGGCGGCAGATCCCAGTAATGAGAGGTTCCCTGCCACTGTGCTCACCCACGCCAGGATGAGCCACGCACGTGTTGCTTTCCCTGCAGAGATTGAGGCCGCTGATGCTGCCACACGAGCGCCGAGGAGGAGAACTGAGGCCATGTATTTTCAGAGAGAGAGAGAGAGAGAGAGAGAGTCATTAGGGATGTGAAGTGGTGATTACATTACTGATGATGAAATAAAATTTAATTGAATGGAATACTTTTTATTAAGACCTTGTCGAATGGGAGTTTAGGTCAATGTGGTCAAGTCAAAGAGAAGTTAACATTGAGAGAGATGATTTTGGTAACATGATGGTCACGAGAGTTATCAACATCCCATCAATTTGATTGATTGGTGACACAGGGAGAGTGGGTACTACCAAAGACTTCATTAATTCATTGGCATCCCACTATCAATCCCCTACTATCAAAACTGTTTGGGAAAATGATTATCCATGTCACCATAATATGGTAATTTGATCATATAGATCACATCCTATATCTTCCCATGTATAAAGTGTATCATAATAAAGGTGCTTTCTTTTTGTGCATGATAGAGAGGGAAACAGTATTTTTGGGCATTCACTATGAATAACTCCAAAATAAACCATGCCTCAAATGATACAGTGTGTACTAAACATGGCGGGTATTTTTAGTTCCTAGGATGTGCTACAAAAGGCAGTGATTTGAAACAGGAATTGAGTACCCACTCACTTCCCAAGAAAACTGAGCTAGATGGTTGATTCCAATCCATCTCAGTTGAGCTGGGGGAATCAGGCAATTAGAGGTTCCTTGAGCTAGAATCACAGACCTCCCGATCTCGATCGACTTCGTTGATACTGAATCGTATCGACGATTTTCAAATCACTGACAAAAAAACCCATGACAGAAGCTACTATAAAGCTTGCACCTATAACAGAATCTGTCACTGTTTTGCAAGAAAACTGCACCACTCAATTCTAAAGCTTGCACCTATAAATAAATCACTAGGTCATCTCCAATCCACCTCAATGGGGATTTTATTTCTAACAATATCCTAAAGGGACATAACTTAGGCATGAGAACATCCAAGACTCTTATGGAGTAAGCTTGCTCCATTCCCTCAAAGAAAAGATTAATACATTATAAGAATTTGATAGTATATGCTGCTGATAAAATCAGTCTAATCTATAGTATATGTTGCACATTGTTCCCTTTACAATATTTGAATACTTTGAACCATTGTTTGCAAAATCGCCCGATCTAACCGCTAACCACCCAGTTAGATCGGAACCGGCCAATGGCTGGTTCTAGTTTTGGGTGGTTAGGGTGATCAACCAGTATTTTAAAAAAAATTCAAAAAAATGTATATAAATTCTCAAAAATAAGGAATTTGATTTGTAATGCAGTTTTTAAATATTCTTTACATTATGGTAAAGATTAAAAATTGTTTTGGTCATTAATACTCACTTTTATATTTTCCCATCTTTTTTAGAAAATTTTAAAAATAGCCCTTAGAAATATAAAATGGGTTAAAATCCATTTTTTTCATTAATTTTCAACTTCATTTGAATGTGTTTTGTTTTAATCATTCTCTATATTCCTTTCATATGTAAGTAGATTATTCTTTGCATTTTTTTTCAACAATTTTTTGACCGCCCGAGACTTGCCTGGTTAGAGCGGCTGAATCAGCCGGTTTACCGGTTAGGCCGGTTAAAGTGCTTCTAGACCCATGTCTGGTTAACCGTTCTGGTTCGATTTTGTGAACATTGCTTTGAACATATCATTATGTTTTTAAATGGCAATAATTTAATACTAACAGTTCATGAAATGAAATTTGAGGACATAAATGTCTTGGCCCCATGGTGTTATATGAAGAATGGCGCTCTGAAGTGTATGTTACCCACCTTCCAATTCATGATATAAATACGAAAAGCTACTAACAAAGAGGTTTCTCATGTTGGAAATTTATGGGTTGGGTAGAAATAAACTTGTTTGGATTTGCAAGAACAAATTTAGCCGGAATGGTGCAACATCAGTCTAAAATATCATCAAATTTATAAAGAGTAAAAATAAAGATGCTAAAAGCATCATTCTTTAACAATACCTATGCAGTTCAACCTGTCAAAACTTGATGTAGAAGAAACAACGGTGAACAGACCAAGGCAAAAGAGATTCCCCATTCCTTCCCATTTTGAAGTTTAAACTAAAAATCAAATAAATAAATTTTCATGCAAAATGTAAATTTCCACAAAATATTCTTTGCATAATAAGAACTTATCATGAATTTCTTTTCGAAGTTGAGGAATATTGATGCGTCTCAATGAAAATAACAGACATGGCATTATATCAATGTCCAATGGACAACAGAATACGTAGTTCACTGAGTTTGTGAATGTCCTGCAAACGGTGGATGGTGATGCACAAAGAGTGGGATTCAACATTGCATTTTTGTCATATTCCTGTGTGTTCGACTATATCTCCATAACTAGCTCGTTACATTGGACGGTCATGGTCCCTATGGACTCCGGCTTTTCATAGTTCCTGGGAGCATAATATACATTTCCTAAAGGAAAGGCTGAAAAAAGTGGACAGAAACTTACCTGTGGGGACATTCGAAGCGATGTTAGAGAGCACGACAATTACTATAGCAAGAACTGCAACCCCACCAATGCTATCTATCCTTGCATGAGGCTCCATGAAATCCCAAACAGCACTGGGAATTCCAGTCTTGTTGAATCCATCAACAGTGATGAACATGCCACTAAAGAACACCAAAAGGGAATAGGAAACCTGGCTTGGGACATCATTCGAACCCAGTCAAGATATGTGCAACTTCTCTTACTAAGAATCAATGAGAATAATCAACTAAAACATTGAACAGACAAATTCCAAATGATCTTTGATAATTAAGAGTTTAGATATAAGGGAAACTATACTATAATCTAATTGGCTATGGAAAAGCATGGTGATATAGTCCATTGGGGTCATAACTCATAACTGCTTGGTGAAGAGAGGGACCCACCAGAACAGATTTCTTCCAGGTGGATTCTTTCAGAAGACCCAAAATTCAGGGCATCTCATAGAAAATCCGGAACTTTGTGAGAAACTGGAAATATTTTGTCAAGAAGGTGCATCTCACTGGAGAAATTTGCATATAACAATCACCTCTGGAGACAATAAGGTGGATGACCTGCTTTCCAATTTCTACCTCACGGTATTGTTTAGAAGTTTTATAAGAAAACGAAAAGAATCAAACCATTATTTATTTCCAAAATTCAATCAAGAAGCATGTTATCTTTATTTAAGCAGATGAAAAGATGAAAACTTAACCCTTTGAATTTGACTTAAAAAAGGAAAATAAAATTTTTATACTTCAAAGGCCCAAAGAATTCAACTGTCTTGTAGTGCAAAATGGAAAGAGTCAACTAGAAAGCTTGAGATCATCACAGAAGTAGAAGACAGGGATGAAACTCTAAGCTGTACATATTGAAGCCAGAAAAGGAAAAGAAGTTTTATCTACCTAAGAGATGAATTCAGCTCTCTTGCACGGAAATTTGCAAATAATCAGGTAAAAAGTCTGCAATATTCATATAAACAGAAGCAAAAAAAAAAAACAGGGAAAAAAGGGAGATTTTATTCAGGTAAGAGAAACGAAGAGAAATCGACCTTCTCAAGGCTAGGTCGAGCATCTTTGAAATCAAGAACCACAAGGGCCAAAGCAGCAGTGATAGCAGTCCATGACATGTTCATACCCATTAATAATGCCACAAGCATCCCAACAGTCACAAGATAAACACAAACCTTCCAAATAACCTTCCTCCATCTTTCAAGAAAACCTTCCTTCTCATCAGAAGTGGAATGAACTGAGCCCATCTCTCTCGAGCCATTCATCACACTAGGGGGCCTAGAAAACTTTCTTGAAGAAACCCCATCTTCTCGTCCAGTACACCCCACCTGATCCACAGTTTCAGGTTCAACTCCTTTCCCAATTCCACGTATATTATCAGTCTCACTAGCACTCGTTCTACTCCTCATGATTTCAATATCACCCACACTCACTCGATTCCTCAAACTTTCAGCCATACCCAATTCACCATTAACAGATGGACTCTCCACCCCACCATCGATATCTTGAGAAGCTGTGGACGTCAGATGCGACATGGTGGCCGGTGAAAATTGATGAGAGTTCACTTCATCCTCTGCAATTGCTTCTGACATTGCACCTTCCTCATCCTTTTCGATCGATAAAATCTTCCAAAACATAGCCAAAAGAATGAGGGCATTAATAACAATTCCAACAAGCATGGCAGGGATTATCCCTTTCAAGAATTTACCAAAAGATATGCCGCTCTGAACTGCTATGACCAAGTTTTGAGGGTTCCCAATGGGAGTTGCTGAGGACCCAATATTTGCACTAGAGGCCAATGCAAGGAGGAATGGTTGAGGGGGTAGATTATTTTGTCGGGCTATCTTCAGTACAAATTCAGTTAAAACTACACAGCATGTGTCATTGGTGAACAGGGCACTAGCTAGAGCTGAAACCAGACAAATTCTAACGAGAAGGTCTTTACCTCCTTTACTCTTCCAAGAAAGAAATTTGCCCAAGTATTTAAACATGTCAGCCCTCTCGAGATATATACTAACCACCATGGTTCCAAAGAGAAGACCAAGGATTGGGAGATCAATAGCTTCATACGCCTGCTCTGGTGTTACAACTCGAAAGATAACCATTAGCATGGCTCCTAAGAGGGAACCAGCCGTCCGACCAATAGGAAGAAAGGGAACAGCAGGGAAAACTGCTAGGACCCAAAACATAGAAAAGGCTATTGTACCCAAAACAACTTTTACAGTGGTTGCTAGGGCCATTTCTGAAGCAAATTATTGGTGAAGCTTTAGAAACTCTTCCACACCTTTAAAGGGCGCAGAAATCTAAAAACAAAAGACCACACCTTTAAAGGAACCAGAAATTGAAAGACAAAAGACCACACCTTTAAAGGACCCAGAAATCGAAAGACAAAAGACCCTCAATTTAAAGACCCATGAGAACAAAAGGTTGGATGCAAGTATAGGTCATAATATTTGAGATTGAGGAAAGGGTACAATGTACTAAAATAAGGATTGTGAGCCCAAAACCATGTCTTTCTTCTATAACCAAATCGAGAAAGAAGGGCGATACGCTCTGAACCAATAATGGGATATCAAAATGTGCTTAAGCTTAATTATCAGGACGCAGAGCTCCACTATGTGTATTCTGCATTAGAGTTCATAATACCAACAGCCCAAATTCATGGACAAGAAGACAATAAAAATCCCAACTACTTGCATTTCATTTAGGATTGAGATATAAGCAGAATTTAAAATGAACAAAATAGCAAATTCCAGATAACTAAATTGGACAGTTTTCTTCGCAATGCAAGTAGTTCTGAAACTCAATAACACAGAAACCCGAGCTTTCCACTGTCAAATTGGATCGAGAGCAATGCATGGAAGAAGAACGCAAAACCAATGATTTTTCCATCAAAATGAAGAACGGAAAGCCATAATCTTATGAAACTCGAAAACTAAAAAACCCAACGTTCTTTTTGACTTCTACGATTAATTAGGACAGAGAATCATCTTCTGAAATTGAGAACCCAAAAAGCTTAAGTCTGCTCTATCAAAATGGTACAAAAAGTGAGAGAAACTGAAAAACCAGTATCTCAAGTTTCCTCCATTCAAGATGGATACAAGAAAGAGCAAAACCTTTTAAAACTCGAAAATCCAACGTCCTTTTGGATCATATCGGATAAACTTTACTGCCGAAAACCCAAAAGAGAATCATGTCAAGAGACAGAAACTTACTGGCCTTTAGAGAGACAGAGTACGTACGTGTGCGCTATTGATGAGAGAGAAAGGAAATTTTTTCGTTACCATACACTCCGTTCCAGCTTTCTAAGATTTGGCACCTCTATATATAGGCCTTACCCATCCATATTTTCAATATTGTCCTTGTATTTAATTATTTTGGGAAATGTTGTACTATGGTGTTGGTCCAATATTTTTTTAATTTTTTACTACTTATTAATTTTAATTAAACAGATCAAAAAGGCCATTTTTTAATAAAACAATAAAATAAATTTTGAGTGCGGCGTGTATACAGCCCAAGCTTTAAACAATTAAAGTAAAGTACACCTTCAAATAGTATTGAGAAATGTAGTTTGAATATTGGATTTACGCAATAAGCATGGGTGTAAACTGGCCAACGTGTTGGGCGATAGAATTCGCGGTGTTAGGCTCTCAAACTCGAGTTTTATAAACACCAGGGTAAAAGGATCTCTTCCCCTGATCTATGAAAAAAAGAGACAAAAAAAAATAATTTAAAAATAAATCAGAAAAAAAATGGAAATCTTTGTGATAGCCTTAAAATATATTTTCATCTTTAATTATAAAATTTCTAGTTTTAAAAATAGTGTATCTCTATCAAATCTATAAAAGCTTGAAAATCTATTTTTTTCTCATGTCCATGCATCTTGATGTCGAGATAATCAATTTGAAGATATTTCGGCATCAAAGCAGCTTCTTCTAGTAAAATTTGTGAGGTGGGCTCTAATTTGATTATTTAGAGCCTTGGCTCTATATAAACTTTTTCCTTAATTAAACCGACCAATGAGGCTAGTTTTTAATAAAACAGAAAAATAGATTTTTATTTACAAAGAAATGAAAAACCAACCAAGTCCAATTCTACATGAGAATATCACTACATTAATACCGAAACTGCCCTTATTTCTAAAATTACCAAATTACCTTCTATATGAGAATATCACTACATTAATACCGAAACTGCCCTTATTTTCTAAAATTACCAAATTACCATTTTATGCGTAATATATTTGAAATTTTATATGGTATGAGGTAGTTCAAATGGAAGGCTAAAAAAAAAAACTGCTTTTATTTTTTAAAATTACCAAATTACCTTTTATATGAGAATATCACTACATTAATACCAAAACTGTCCTTATTTTCTAAAATTACCAAATTACCATTTTATGTGTAATATATTTGAAATTTTATATGATATGAGTTGGTTCAAATGGACGGCTAAAAAAAGAAAGAAAGTTCACTCAAACATAAATATTTGAAAGTAATGCAAAAAGACATGACAACTTACAGGGAGAGGGAGAGGGAGAGAGGGGAGGGGACGGACAGATAGGATGATGATGATTGAAGTTTCATAATGGCTTACAATCACCGAACTAATTTACGACCTTTTTTTTTTTTTTTTTTTCTTTTCTTTTCTTTTTATCTTTTTTCTTGTTTTATTAATTTTTCCTATAACTAGCTCTAGGCTTCTTAGTATTTCTCTATTCTCAGTAGAATAAGATTCAAGACCATAGTGTTGAGGCCCTTACAAAACCATGCACTTAATTGTGAAATTGATTGTGTGAGAGATATTTTCCCCATCTTCTTGAAAACCAAATATATCTACGTTGGAATATGAGGCAAAACTTTGACATAATTAACGAATGGAAAAAGTTTACATAAGCTTACTACTTTATAATGTAGAGCTACGGATGCACCTAAAAAATCCATCGGAAAAGGTACTTTCAATATTAAAAAGCCCTTTGATTGATCATCTCGACATCGAGATGTATGACCATAAAAAATAAAAAGATTTTAAGTATAAAAAATAGTGCATTTTACAACATATTATCTACACCGTCCATTTTCAAGATTTTTATATGTTTATAGATCTACTTGATTTTAACCATTTTTAAAATTTAAAATTTTATAATTAGATATAAAAATAGATTTTGAAATAATCCTAACAACATTTTACATCAAAATTTGTACCATGATAAAATTTGAAGGTGCACCTTACCTCTACACCTACGGATGCATCCGTACGCAAACTGCACCCTTACCGAATTGGGTGGACAAGAATTATTTCCAAAATAATTTATCCATTACAATAGTACATATCAGGCTTTTAAAATAGGAAAAAGGTTTTATAGGTGCAAGGCTCTAAACAATTAAACTAGGGCACCCCTCAAAAATTGCACTAGAAGAGGTTGTTTTGATGCTCTAAATATCTTTAAATTGATCATCTCGACCTCAAGATGCATTGACATGAGAAGAAAAAATGGATTTCAAGTTTTATAAATAGTGCATCTTGTAACACATTTTTGGACCGTCGATTTTCAAGATTTTCAAATTTTCATAGATCTGCTTGATCTATATTATTTTTTAATATTTAAATTTTATAATTAAAAATAAAAATATATTTTAAGGCTATCACAAAGATTTCCAGCATTGAAACCACATTTCTCGATACTATTTGAAGGTGTGCTTTACTTTGATTGTTTAGAGCGTTGACTCTATATAAACCACATCCTTTTCAAAATAGGCAAGAGGCCTGTAATCCCCTGATCTATCAAAAAAAAAAAAAAAGGGTCAAATACATGGCTAAGCTTAGCGTAGGATGCAAAATTAATATGCAATTATTGAAAGTTTTCATAAATAAAAACTTCTCTTAATACTTGTTTACACCTGATAATAATGTATATATATTCGTGGAAGATTACAGTACTTATAGACTTGGGATGCAAGCAATTAAAAGGAAATTTTATCATCATTAGACTCTTCTTTTTCTTTTTTTTTTTACTATTTGGGATCGGATACTAAAGAAACCACAATAGCTTAATTTTACTTATAACAAAAATGGGTAGGAAAGAGACTATACAATTACAATTTTTCCAACATGCAACGTGTAGTGCATGTGTCCACAGCTAAAAACGCAACGTCGCTTTCTGTTTTCTACTCTCTCTCATATAAAGAAAATTGTCTCATGCGGGTTGGACCGCATGTTTATTTATGCTGTCCAAAAAGTATAAACCATCCACTTTTAAAATGAATGCACGTAAGCGTTCCATTTGAGAACAATGAAAATTAATAGTTCAAATATTTTTTTACTAGAATTATTATTTTTAATTTTTAAAATTTATTTACTGATTTTTTCATATTCTTGGTCACCATGTTAGAGATTATATGTCTTTAAAAATTAAGTCCAAAAATCCATCTCAAAAATAAATTTATTAATAAGCCCCTATTTCTAGATATACGGGTTTGGCCGCATAAAAACCGGTCCTCATATAAATGAGATGAAATTGAAGTCTCCGCGAGTTATTTGTTTATTTGTCTCTTTATATAACTTTGTGGAGGACTTGATTTGTGTTTGGAGAAAACCTTGTTGTATGCCTCTCTCTTCTTGCTCTCCAAGCTTCCCTTTGTGGACTTTCTTTACTCTAATTTCCAGTACGTATATGCTTTCTCGGGAGCATAATTTATTTTTACTCCTTCAGTTAGATGAGCTATTTGGGAGGAGTTTTTGCAATCTGAAATTTCAGTAACCACCTTGCAATCACCAGATGATTATTCTCATAAAAAAAACTTTAGAATTTGATTTTTTTTTAACACTTAGATGTCATCATCTAAAAGTTGGACGGTTTATATTCAATCTAGAGATTCAAGTGCTGTGCTTTGATGGTGCAATCATGAAAAAAAATTTTATTATTAAAGTTAATTTATGTGCTAAAGAAGATATATCCCAACATTTGAGATCCTAAAACTAATCTTAGGTGGGATTTTACTGAAGGGAGTAAATAGACAATATACTCACCGGGGGAGTAGAATATCTGTTGGATACTGGTGGTACTGGCATTTGAATTCAACCATGGAAAAGTCTGCTAAGAAAAAGAGTCTCAATTCACATCTTGGATCGTCCCGAACTTCATAATGGTATGCCAAGAAAGTCTCTCTCCCTCCCTACGGTCGACTCACGGTGTCTGTGGGTTGACCTGACCCCATTCCCACCCTTACACACTGAACATTATTCTACGTCTACCCCATCAATCATAAGAGTTGGTGGGAAGATTTTTTCAGCCTTAGATTTTGGAAACTACTTCAAAACTCCCTAAATGATTGTTTCAAAAAGAAAAAAATTTAATTTTGCGGTTTTTGACACATAGATCTCGCCCTTCAAAAACTAGGTGGTTCTTGTTCAATATTGAGATATTATT